>CBVK0103155613.1:0-22720 GCA_900067695.1 Picea abies
TTTTCAAAACCCCCCCCCCCCCCCACTATATACGAGGGAATCTAGGGTTTGATTAGTACCTGCATAGATTTTGTATTATGCTTCTTTCTCTCTACATTCTCTATTTGTTTTCCTACCTCTTGTTAACGGAGGAGAAGGACGTGAATCTTTCTTTAGAACTTATATAAAGGAAGGAGAGTTAAAGGCTTCAAAGATTTATCTACCCTTAGTTTCCTTCTCTCTTTCCATTTCTTCTTCAAACTCGTCCTCTTATGAATCTAGATCCCTTTCTTGGGGAGTTTTTGATACCCCAATTGAAGTCCCATCCTTTTTCATTGGAGTCGTTACCTATGTTTCATATTTATCTTTTATTGATGGTTCAGCATTAAGATCTGGATTAATCTTCAGAGAACATGTAACAACATGTTCCTCTTCCTCTTCTTATTGATCTTTTAGAACTTCAAATCTATTGTTAAATAGGTTATACAGACCTAACTAAGGCCTTATTTTAAGATGAGTCCCCTTGGGTTGTTTTTTATTGCACCTTCTAGAAAAAAATTTAAATGATTCTTGCTTAGAATTATTTTGAGGAGTTGGAACATGTTTTAAAGATGGTTGATTTTCTTGAACTCTTGGAAAACTTTTAGTGAAATGATTGTACCCATGCCAAGTTTTGCACTTAAAATGGATCTAATCATAATCAAGGGCTTGGAGGTAGCTCCAACCCTCTAAATTGAGTTGGTAGCCTTAGATAAACCTTTTTCAAAATCTATTTCCACATAACTTATTTCAAATGTGAGGATATTCTCTTTTGGCTTGGCTCGATCAATATAATGACCTAGCTTATTTCCAATAGTTTTAATCAAGTCTTCATCCCAAAATATAATGGGGATATGTGGCAATTTGATCCATACAAGAGCAAAGGAAATTTCCATGTCTGGATCAAAATTAGCGATCCAGTGGGAAAAGAACATTCACCTAGAACCCATGAAGTAGGGGGGCAATTTGAAGATCAAATCCCTCTCTTTTTTGTTGCTAAAAATAAACACATAGAAACCCTTTCCATAATCAAACTCAAAAATCTTACCTGGAATAGCCCATTTCTCTGCAATCCAATCTTGGATTGATTTAGGGATCAAATAGAATCCTGTGAATTTACCAACCAAAACTCTCTCATGCATGGGAATAGATTTATTTTTAGCCTATGATGAAGTCATATCTAGTTTGGGGATGGATTCTACTCATTTGAAAAATCTTCTCTTTTCAGTACGTTTTTCACTAACAACATTAGAGGACCTGATCAAAGAAGCAAATCCTTCCTCTTCTAGATTGGGAGACCCACCCATGGTGAGCTAGGGCAAGGATACCATAGAATCAATTATCATAAGAGGATAAGCTCATATTCAGTGGAAAAACCACCCTAATCACCTACATAACCACTCATATGTGTTTTATATATCTCTATCATGGGGACAGAGCGAAACAACATTGTCCATACAATTTATTTGTGTTTTTCCTATTGACCATGCATAACATATGTGATTATATGTTTGTTAATATTTTTTCTTTAACAAATGTGTGTTTTACTTGTGTTAACTCATTTCTCATATGCATGATGGGGTTATCTGTTAGTTTTGTAATATCAATATCCCTACTTGTTTTTAACACATTCTATAATCTCGACACACTTGCATGAATACTCTACTTATGTTAGCCTTTATATCCCTTCTTTAGTACATTCCTATTTTTCTTATTTTCCTTGGTCACATATAATTATTAGGGATTGGCAAAACTTATAGCTGCATTTTGCAAAACATGTGTGACTCTTATGTTGTTTTTCATTAGTTAATTAAATTCAAATTAATTAATTAATTCGATGAAGTCATGTTGGATGTGGGTCTCATGGTTTAATTCAAATATCACTAATTGTATTAAATCCTCACTAAGAAATAACTCAATCAACCAACAACCACTAACAATTAGGTATTCCATGAGCTTCTTTTAAAATATTTATATTTGAGATGTCAAATATGAAATTAGAATATACATCAGATTTCCTTTTTAGGCTCAAAAAATAAACAATCTTTAGAACTATCTTATAGATGTCTTTGCTTCTATTTTATTACTACATAATACATTCTTCTTAATCTCCTTAAAGGTAACCTTCATAAAAGAGACATTGTCTATGTAATTTCATCCCAATGGATATGACGAAAATATAATAGTAAAAAACAAAACAACACAAAAATAGAATACAGGTGTTATGGAATAATTCCCCTGCGGACAGGTGAATTTTCCCTTGGAGTACAGACCCTTCTACCAAGACAAAAAACTACCTTTTGACACTACCATTCCTGTGGATTAATTATGTCCATCGAAAAAGAGAGAAGGAGGGATAGTATGATGTTTCTCACTTTCAAAGTTTGTCCAAGTTTCTCCAATCTGCGAGTTCCAAACGGTACCTGCAATGGATAACAAAAGACAAACAACTATCTCCTACTCTAATGGATTAGACAAAATCAATCTATCTATGAAGATGAAAACAAGCATAGACAATTACATGTAAACACATACTAGAAGGAAATAGGCTAATTATATTGATGAGAACTTTAAAGAGACACTTACTATCTTCAGATGATGTTGCAGCAGCCTCTCCAAGTCCTCCTCATCCACCCCTTGATTGAAATATCCACGATCAGAATAGCAATGCTTTGTTGATTATTTTTCTCCTTGTTCACCATGAGAATGCCTCCATTTATAGGCTTTGGGAGGCTCAACCATCTTGGTTATATTTGGGATTAGTTGAGGATATAGCTCCATCAGTTGTGATATCTCCCTTAGATGCATCATGAGGGTTAGATTTGAGCCAAACCAACTTGATCCATCCATAGTTCTCTTAAGAGAAAAAGGGGATTTCTTCCAAGATTTGATCAACCAATTCGGCACTCCCTTACAATGGGCCACAGAGCACTACAATGCTCCCTATGATATGGGAAAGGAGTGCTAACGCTCCCTGTATATGAGCAGGGGAGCATTGATCTTCCAAAAGTTGTCAAGATGACCAATTCTCATTGGGACTTCTTCTTCTAACATGTTTTAGGGGTTGTATCAAGTGTTTTCATTGTGTTGTTTGCGATGTGACACTTACGTGACGAGAATGCGAGACTTACAACAAAAGTGTGACACTTATGACATTAAGAATGTGAAATTATCGAAGTGAGGAATTTTGATGTGTAACACTAGGGTTTTTGAACCTTTCTTCAAAACAAAAGTATTTCAGATGTTGATAATTTAGTCCCTCCTTTGAACTCTTGCTCAAAAAGGCACCCTTCCTACAATAACAAAGTTTCTTTTGATAACTAATTGACCAATGAATTGAACTCTTTAAAGGGATGAGTAAAGAATATAACTTCAAATATCCCTTATGATAAACTCTCTAAAGACATGAGCAAAAAGTATAACTTCAAAATTCCCCTTAAGCTCCAAAAATTGATTTATGATAAATTATAGCATAAGTTGTTCATTCTGCAATTATTATATTCCCAATCCACCATCAATTTTAAGTCATCAATTTTAAGTCTCCAAAAACTTATAATTTAAACATTCCATGACCTTATTAAAAATTTATCTACAATTAATAACCCATCCTTACCCCATCCTTACCCGATCAATGTAATATGGCATCCATCCTTGACTTCCAATAAATATATATCATGTTTCAATGAAACACCATTGAGCATTAATTAATGGTTATTTGAATTCTTACTATGTTTGGTAGTGGACCTATAAACTAGTTAATTGACCTTGGATACTATTCACATGCCTCTTAAAATCTCCCTTGATCATGCACCCGATGTACATTAAATTTGTGAAGAGTATACCTCTAAGCTAATCATCACACGTTTGAACACACCAAATGCACTTTAAATTTGTGAAGAGTATATCTCCAAACCAATCATTAAATTTCATCATACAAATATATTCTTCAAGAGTTGTTCATATTGCAAGTAAACATCTACGGGAAGGTGTATTGCTAGAAAAAGGGAGATAACCTTGCTAAATATCTATGGTTCGTGCTCAGAGAGGAAAAGGTTTTGGAACAATGTGGCAGAATCAAGACTTTTATCACATAAAAATCTGATTATTACAGGGGACTTAACTGTATCAACAGGTGGATTATTACAGGGGACTTAACTGTATCAACAGGTGAGGTCTGGGGAAGGTATGCTCAAGTGGGGCCCTTGGCGGGTTTCTTCAAATCTTTCTTCCAAAACAATAGGTTAATTAACATCCAGCATGAAAAGGTTGTCCCCACCTGGAGAAATGGGTGAATTGGTGTCGACTCGATTACAAAGAGGCTGGATAGGTTTCTCATATATGAAGAGCTTCTAATGAGTGTGGGCCTCTACAGATCATGGGTGGAGTACCCATATGTCTCAAATCACGCCCCGGTATTACTCCAGTTGGAGATCCCTCCACTCTTCAAGGCTTCCCGTTTAAATTAAATTCATAGTGGCTATTTGAAAAGGATTTTAATGTTATTGTTCATAAGGTCTGGAACAATCCGAAATATTTATTTGAGGGAGGAAAACAGAGAAGGTTAGTCTGGAAACTAAAATAACTCAAGGATCTCACAAAACTCTGGATTAAGGAATGAAATAGCAGGCTTTGATACATCTGGAGAAGTTGGAGGAAGACATAAAAGATACACAACAGAACTTGTTGAGAGGATCGTGGTTATCGAAGGAGGAAAGACACTTTAGTAACCTGGAACAAGAAAGGAACAAGTACTTAAAAGAAACGGAGGAACTTTAGAGACAACGTAGCAGGGCGATTTGGATCCAAAGTGGTGATCAAAACATGAAGTTTTTCCACCATTTTTCTAGTTACACGAGAAACTGGAAATATGTCTGGGAGATTAGAGATGACTCAGGGACTTTACACACTGGACAGGAGGAAATAAAAGATGAGGTTGTGAAATACTTCAAAAAAAAATTCAAGGCTCAGGAACAACCCTCGACATCTGATCAAGTCAGATTTTTGGGCCTTTTCTCCCAATTGGTTACTGAGGAAGAAGTTGAAGCCCTGTATTGCTCGGTCAACTTGGGGTAACTGAAAGAGGTATTAATCTTATTCAAGAAAGATAAAAGTCTAGGGCCCGATGGCTGGACAGTTGAGTTCTTTTTACATTTCTTTGATCTGGTTGGGGAGGATCTCTTAGAGATGGTGGAAGAATAGAGATCAAGGGGTATTATTACTAGAAGCCTTAACTCTACTTTCTTAGCCCTAATACCTAAAGTGAATAATCTTATTACCTTTGGGGATTTCAGGACAATTTCCTTCTGTAACCTCTATTATAAACTAATTTCAAAAATTATAGCAAACCAGATTAAGCCTATCCTTTCCAGATCACTTTCACCAGAGAAGATGAGTTTTTTGAAAGGCGAACATATCCAAGATGCCATTGGAACTGCGCATGAATGCTTCCATAGCATTAAAAAAAAGAAATTAAAATCCCTTGTACTTAAGTTGGATCTACATAAAGCCTATGATTGCATAAATTGGGATTTATTAAGGTTGATCTTAATTCAAGTAGGCCTTGGTATTTTTATGACCAACTAGATTATGAGTTGTATCGTTTCCTCGTCCTTTGTTATTTTACTTAATGGAGAGGCATCGGATTTTTTCAAAAGTGGCAGAGGCTTACGCCAAGGGTGCCCATTATCCCCTTTTTTGTTTATTCTGGTTATGGAGGGTCTTAGCCTATTACTAAAGGAAATCCAAAGGGAAGGGAAGCTGACGAGAGTAAAGGTGTCCAGAATTATAAAAATTCTCCACATATTTTTCGTGGATAATGTTTTAATCATGAATAAAGCCACTCTGAGTGAATGGTTGGAGATATATAAACTCATAAAATTGTTTTGTTTGGCTTCGGGTCTGCAAGTAAATGATTCTAAAACTACAGTTCTACATGAGGGGCTATCGGAATTGGACTTAAGTCCTTTCAAAACTATATTCCCATTTTCCTTTACAGATCTATCAACTGGTTTCAAATATCTCAGATATTACTTAAAGATTGGGCTGCAAAAAGTTGAAGACTAGAGCTGGTTGTTGAAAAAAGTGGAAAAAAAAATAGGACATTGGTGCAATAGGTGGTTATCATTGGGAGGGTGGTATATTTTAATGAAGTCGGTATTGGAAAGCCAATCGGGATATTGGACGTCACTAGCAGACATCCCCTACACAGTCTTAAACAAATTAAGGAAAGTTACGTTTAATTTTATCTGGAATGGTAACAGTGAAACACACCATTATCATCTATGCAGGTGGGAAACTCTATCTAAACCAAAGAAATATGATGGATGGGGTTTTCACAATATTTTTCATTTCAACAAAGCCTTGGCTACGAATACCCTCTCGCGAGTGTTAATGCAAGATGGAATCTGGCACAAAGTAATAAAAGACAAATACCTTCCTTTTACCATAGTTATAAACTAGTTCAGATCAACATCTTTTCATCAGACAATGGCTTCAAGAATCTGGAATAATCTCTTAAAATCAATCTACTCGATCACACATTGGCTGAGTTAGATTCTGGGTTCTGGCCATCATATTGTTCTCAGTAGAAACAGAATCTTGAGGATGGGAGACAGATCCTTCCTCTCACATTCTCTTATATCTTCATTAAGACAGAAAAAGGTTATGTCACTCTCTCAAGCTAGGGGTCAACTTGATCAAGTTTCCACTTCGTTAAACTAGGTCAAGAGTAATGAGTTGGGCATTATAGGCGATTTGGTAGAAGAATGGGACCAGTTTCAAATTGCACTTATTGGTTTAGGAGCATCCATCTAGGATAAAGATGATGAATTGATGTGGACCAGAGGTGATACTTCAGGATCACTTACTGTAAAAAATGCTTATTTGGCATTATTATCAACCCAGGGGTTTCCGAGTCTTGGTGGATGGAGGCAAACAGTTTGGAAATGGGACATCCAACTTAAAATTAAACTATTTATCTAGTTGGCAGCGGAAAATAAAATATTAACATGGGATAATCTTCAACAAAAAGGCTGGGAAGGTCCTAGTAGGTGTCAATTATATAAACAAGAAACTGAAAATATTAATCATTTTTTCATACAATGCTCATTTACAAAATCAGTCTGGGAGAGAATTAAAACTGGACAGAAATTAAAAAAAAGTGTGGGAAGGGAATACATTGTCAGGTTGTTTCAAAAATTGGATGGAGGACAAGTCTGTCCCTTCTATTATAGCTGCTCACATTTGTTGGTATATTTGGTTAGAGAGGAACTCAACTATTTTCGAGAAGACTTCTCCCTCTATTCACTCAGTGGTCTCCAAGACACTTGGATCACAGAAAAGGCACTCAACATCTCAAAAACTTATCCCATTACGAGCTTGTATGATTTCGCAGCACCTTAATACAACTATTGCATGTTTTGATGGAGTAGCACAAGCAGATGGCAAATAGTGTGGAGTTGGGGGAGTCTTCAAAACTCCTGACTTAACAGTTTATAGATGGGTTTTTAATTGTGGGGGAGGCACAAATACAAGGGCAGAGCTATTAGGAGTATGGGAAACACTTATGCTAGCAACACATTTGTCTTTTCAAAGACTTCATGTTTTTGGAGATTCAAAAGTAGTTATTGATTGGCTATCCAAAAGAGGAAGACTCCAGGCAAGTGTAATTGAAGGATAGAAGTCTATAATTAAATATCAAACCCTTTCAAGAAATCAGTTTTGAGCACATATATAGGGAATATAATAAGGAGACGGATCTTCTTTCTAAGCAAGCATTATGGGAACCTGAAGGTAGAATCACATATTACAAATGGGACAATGGGACTAAAAGTCCCAAGAGACACCTAAGCCTTTACTAGTTCTAGTCCTTTTGTTTCTGTATTGGACATGCTTTCGACAGTTTAGCTTTACTTTTAGTTTCTGTGGACAAAAGTACTTAGTTAATTATATCCTCTCCTGGTTTAGTATTTTGATTTTGATGAATCATATTATGAATCTTTGGTCATCTTTGACTTGTAAGAATTGTTATATCGGGGTAACATATTGTACATCCTTGGTACTTTTTGGACACACTTTCTCATGTTATTTTCCTATTATGGACAAGAAGATGTAAACAAATTATATCCACTAATATAATTGAGCAAATTTTCTATTGGAAAAAAGTAAACATTCTTCATTATCCATAATCCCTTGTATTATTATCTTCATGGATTAACTCTAGTGGTTTACCTTCATTAGGAGAAATACCTCTTTTAAATTAGGGGAATTCCATTGGAAAAAACCATTGGAAAAAAACTCACATACATTGTTAGAAACATAAAGAAAAATCACTAAGCTCTTCATAGTTATTCGTGTCCATGATGATTGATGGAGTGTCCACTAAAAATTCTGGACATTTCAAAACTTCACACAATTTGAATCTAGAAAATTCCTTAACTCAAAAAAAAAAATTTGTTAAAATCATTTTCATTTAAGATCACTAAGCTCTTTTCTTTTAATTTATTTTTAAGATTTTTCTTATTAAAATCATTTTCATTTAAATTAGTTGATTTTTCTTTTTTCTTTTTTTGTTTGTTAGTTTGTCTATGACATGTAGGGCATCTAAGCAGTCAAAATCACCTCGGCATGAACCACACCAACCTTTAACATGACTGAATTCTAGTTGATTTTTCTTATTAAAATCATTTTCATTTAAATTAGCAAACATATTTTTTCAATATTATAAGAGATTTCACTACTTCCTTGTGGGACCGATTCAAATCACTATCTAACCGTTCTTTATTGAGTTTGTTGTTTTGAAAGGGTTGGTGTGATCCGGTCACTTTTATTTGGTACATACGAAAACAAATTTGATACCATTCTCAAAATCTCTTCCCTCCTTCCCCGACGTTATCCTCTACGCTTCCTTGATGATGTCGTGAGTGATGCAGTGACGGAGTTAGTGGGTCTTATTCAAAACGGCCAACCCGCCTCTTCTCGCAGCTTTCTTGTGAAGTTGTGAAGCCTCCAATCTCACAGTTTGATACTTGCAGGATTCCAATTATATCCGTGGCGCCCACCATTAACGTGCCGGACAGCCCTCAAACGCAGGAGATCCAGATTCCATCTCGATATTTTAATGGAAAATTCATGCGCCCCGACGAACTTCCAGCCTTGCTGATACTTCCCAATTGGTGGCGTGAATCAAATGTCCTCCGTTAACTAATCATACCCTGTATGTTGCCTTATACGCCACTGAGTTCCGTGCGCCTTACTCTCAGTCCAAGTTATTATATAACAAGCTCCTCTTCCTGTTTCTCTCCATCAATTTACATTATTTCTCGCCATACTTCTGTGAATCATTTCGACCAGTTATTGTTTTTTCGTAATGGCAAGTATTTCAAGGGCAACCGTGTTTCTGTTCCTCGCAGCGTTGTGGACTTTATCAGTGACTGCTTCGGATTCTACTCCTGGATTTACAGACAGAGACCTCGAGTCTGAAGAAAGCCTGCGAGGCCTTTATGATAAGTGGGCACTTCGCCATCGCTCAACCAGAAGTCTGGATTCGGATGAGCATGCCAAGCGATTCGAAATATTCAAAGAGAACGTGGAATACATCGACTCGGTGAATAAGAAGGATGGTCTCTACAAACTTAAATTGAATAAGTTTGCAGATATGAGTAACGAAGAATTCAAATCCATGCACATGAAAACGAAGATGGAGAAGCACCAGAGCCTGCGCGGAGACAGAGGAGTGAAGAGTGGATCATTCATGTACCAAAAATCGAAGCGCCTGCCAGTGTCTGTTGATTGGAGGAAAAAGGGAGCGGTAACTCCTGTGAAGAATCAAGGCCAATGCGGTATGATCTTCAATTTAGATAAATAATTAGGCTGAAAGGTTTAATGGGTATATTTAATAGGTTTTTAGTGATTAAACAGTTTTGTATAGACAAGATTAAATATTGATGGAATATTTTTAGTCGTCTCAATAAATTAATGGTTGTGATTTCAATCACTAACTTCTTCAATATTATAAATGCATCATTTTACATGTTTATTTTTTGCTTTTACTTGATCATATTTAATTTACTATGGTGATTAGCTGATTGTCACATCTGCATTAACCAGCCACGAATTTATGGCTATGCTAGTTTCGATTCATCTGAGTGATTAGCCTTTCATTTTCTGGTTTAGTCAAAACCTTTCCGCTTTCACCAACCACTAGTTTGTTGCTATGATAGTATTCTTCTTTATTATGTACTAGTATTCTTCTCTGTTATGGCTGATATATTGTTTATTTTTTTTGGTCTTGCAGGAAGTTGTTGGGCATTTTCAACTGTAGCTGCTGTAGAGGGCATCAACTATATCACAACAGGAGAGTTGGTTTCCTTATCAGAGCAACAATTGGTAGACTGCAGTAAAGAAAACTCAGGCTGCAACGGAGGGCTTATGGACTATGCCTTCCAATATATAATAGACAATGGAGGGATGGTTGCTGAAGATGAGTATCCATACACTGCTGTAGACGGCGAGTGCACTACCACACAGGTACGATAATAAACCTTAATGCTTCAATACTAAGATGGATTTGTGCATTCAGACAGTTAAACCCTGTTAATATGGATTTGTGCATTAAGATAGGTAAACCCTGTTAAGATGGATTCTATGTATAAAAATTTGTGTGAATTTGTAACTAACCCAAACCCATTAACTAAGCCTTTAAGAATTACTTTACTTTGAAGTTGTAAAAGTCTAAGAACTATTAAATTTTGTATATATTTTTCATCAGACAGTTTTGGATTTTTTTTATCATTTTTATTTATAATTCTGTTAAAAATTTAGAAGAATTGTTGAATTCATATATATTAATTGTTAAGATTGTATAATCTAAATGTAATATTAGTTTTTGAAGGTTTTGAAAAAATGTAATTTCAGTAATGAAAAAATACAATTCTAACAATTCTTTCATAACAGGATGATTCTTGAAAAAAGTCCAAATCTTATAAAATTTAGACTTCTCCATATATTTTGATTTTTTATTTATTAGACTTTTCCATATATTTTAATTTATTGATGAATTTTACATGAAATTATATTTCATAACAGGATGATTCTTGGAAAAAGTCCAAAACTTATAAAATTTAGACTTCTTCATATATTTTGATTTTTGATTTATTAGACTTCTCCATGTATTTTGATTTATTATGGATTGTGCACGATGAAGTCAAGATATACTACTCAAATATCTAATGGTTTAAAAAGTAATTTGAAGTTGTATATTTTAATTCTAGGGTAGCTCATTTATGTGGGAACTTGGATTGGCTTTAGTGTTTGAGTGCTTTGAGGTTTATGGAAGTGGTCTTAGGGTTCAAGCCAGTAGCCTTTATTGTGGTCTTCATAATGTCCCTACAATGTCAAGCATTGTAATCAACATTACAAATTTATTCTAAGTATCATCCACAAAATGTAGAATAGTGCATGAAATTTTTCATGTAAAACTTTCCTTGGAAAGAAAATCCATCACTATAAATAATCAAAAACTACATGTATGCAAATACCTAATGTACAATTATATGATCCTTCTCTTTCATATCAAAAACCATTTAAAGACATGCTTAAATATGCATTCCCTATATTCAATATAAACATGTATCAACGAACAAATAAATATCTAACCCTAGTAGAATCAAAGCCCCTCTATTATTCAATTTCAATGTCAATTGTCAAGATAGTATTTTGCCAATACCCTCCTTACAAACAAAGATCCTAAAGTACATGTGTCCAATAATATTTCATACATACATCATAAACTATGTGATAGAAATATTTTCAACAATAATAGCCATTATTCAATTTCAATGTCAATTATCAAAATAGATAGTATTTTGCCAATACCCTCCTTACAAATGCGACACTACATTAATAATCAAAGATCCTAAAGTACATGTCCAATAATATTTCATACATACATCATAAGCTATGTGATAGAAATATTTTCATGGGTTGTGGTTTAGTGTTCAATCATGAGAGTTTTTCACAATTAGCCATATTTGATACTCAATGCATTTTTGTATAGGCTTTATTCTCATAACTCCCAACCAACATGTTTTAAGAAGTAGCTACTTTTTATGAATAATATTGATATTTATAATAATAACATCATCATATTTGTAAAATCATTGAGTTATTGTTTTGTTTTGTTTTGACATAGATGGAATTAGGAGCAGCGGCGGCAATTATTGATGGATTTGAAGATGTCCCTGCTAACGATGAAGGAGCTCTCAAAAAAGCAGTGGCTCATCAACCTGTCTCTGTAGCCATCGAAGCAAGCAGTCAAGATTTCCAATTTTATGCAGAGGTAAGTGGCTATGATCTTTTACATTGTCCTTGAAAATGAATAAATAAGAAATCAATAATTTAGCAAGTGTAACTAACCAAATTTTGTTGGTTACGCAGGGAGTATTTACTGGTGAATGTGGCACTGAACTTGACCATGGAGTTGTAGTGGTTGGATATGGCAAGTCACCTGAGGGAATTAATCACTGGATAGTTAGGAACTCTTGGGGACCTGATTGGGGAGAAGAAGGATATATTAAAATGCAACGAGGCATTGAAGCACCAGAAGGGTTGTGCGGTATTGCCATGCAAGCTTCGTATCCCATCAAGAACACTGAAGATATTGATATTGAATTGGATGTTGATCACATTAGCGACGAATTGTAACAATTGTCATGATAGAAGTTTGGCAACAAAAAAAATTAGGATTTATAGAAGTTTGATAGATAAAATACATTATTAATTTATTTGGTAGAAGTTTGATAGCTAAAATATATTATTGTATTGCATTATTATTGATAATATATTGAATATTCCAATTAGGAATTTCATTGTGTTTTTCTAAATTCTCTTTGTGGAAGTTTGATAATTAAAATATATTATTGTATTGCATTTTTATTCATAATATATTGAAAATTTCAATTAGGAATTTCAGTGTGTTTTTTAATATTGTGAAAAAAATAAGATTGTCAAAAACTTCATGTTCCTTTCAAACTTAAAATTGTTTTCATAGACAACTTAATTTAGTTGTAAAAATTATTTATGGATTTTTTTTCTTTTATTTCATTTTCAAATTTTATAAGCATTTTAAAATTTGAATATAAATATTTTTAAAAAAAATTATAACTTTTACCATTCTTATCTTTTAAATTTAATTTAATACAAATAAAAAATTATTTTTTAAAATAAAAAATAAAATATAATTACTCATAAATATAAAATTCACACAAATATATATATATATATATATATATATATATATATATATATAATATATATATATATATATATATATATATATATATATATAAACCAAAATTCACAAATATAATGAAACAATTTATTTTTTTTAATTAAAAATATGTAATAATAAAATTATTTTTATTATTATTAATATTAAAAAAAATGTAATATTTAATTGAAATCTTAAAAATCAAAATATTCAAAAATCAAAATTAAATAATCATAATAAAATAAATATACATTTTAACTTTTTTATTTATTAATTATTTAAAAAATCATAAACTTCAACATATTCTTTATATTTGTTAATTTTTATATAGAAACATTACACAGAATAATATAAAATAAACATATAGAACTTATTTCCACTTATATGATAAATAGCTTTATTTTTTTTAAATAAACTTTATCTTAAATTATAATTTCTATGATAAACCACTTTACTTTTTTAATAAAAATGTATCTTAAAAATTATATTTAATGATGTAGTTAAAACTCTCATTGCACCACTAAGCAATGAGAGTTTTTCACTCATTTAATACCAAGTCGCTCCATGTAATTCTTTCACTCTTGTCTCCCTTTGCGTGTGCACGTTGTACATTTCATGGAAGATGTGTGTGAATTTATTATAAAGATAAAGTTTATTATAAACATAAAGTTGAGGGTTTTTTTTTCCAAGTCATTATTATTTATATATTATTTTATAATAATATAATAAATCATTTATTTATATTTATTATTTTTAAAATAATAATTTAATATTTCAATTTAATAAAATCTTAAATCATAAGTTGAATATTTTTTGCATCAATATTCAAATTTTTAAATAAATATTTTGTGGTTAAATTGTTTATTACAATATAATGATACAAGTTTTATGTGATTTTGATAAAATAAATATTTTTAATGATAAAAATAATTATTATAAATTTGTGAAACATACTTATTTATTCTAGCAATATTAGATATAGTTTAAATCTTGATTTATTGAGTGTCAAGATGTATCAAATCTCTTAAAATATATATTTTTGATGATAAAAATAATTGGACAAAAAATAATTATCATAAATATGTAAAACATACTTATTTATTCTAGCAATATTAGATATAGTTTAAACCTTGATTTATTAAGTGTTGAAATGCATCAAATCTCTTAAAATGTGCCACATAAATTTAAAGCTAAGTTAAATATAGATTGGTTATAATATTTTTATTTTTAAGCAACTTGTGTTATATAATAGATTTTAATAACAAGAAAAAAAGAATTTTTTTTCTAAAAAAAACTTTGCAAAAGATTTCATAAAAGTTATTAGTAAAATTCAGTAAAATACACCATAGCATTACAACAATTAATGGAACTAACTCTTTAAACTTGAAAAATGCTTACTTACAGAAAAAATTATTAAAAAATAATAGTTTGTATAATTTGCTTCTCTTATTTAATTAAAGTCTTCAATAACATTAAATAAAATTATCATAAAATTTGGATTATAAAATTAATTTTTTTCTAATTTACAAATATTGAAATTTATCATATTTCCTCCATAACATTAACATTAAGTATAGTAGTCACAAATTTCCAATTATAAAATTACTAAGAAAAAGAAATTACTCCAATTTTTTCTAATTTATATATATTTACATTTCTTATATTTCTTTTTTCATACATAATAAAATAATATATCATTATGTTGGGTTTTGGTTTAATTATTGGAAGGAATGTCTTCATATAAATAATGAATATTAAATTAAATATTCACTAATGTAGAGTCTATATATGTATGGGAAGGATAAAAAAATGATATGTCATTATGTTGGGTTTTGGTTTAGTAATTGAAAGATATGTCTTCATATAAATAATGCATATTAAATATTCATTAATGTTAGAGTCTATATATATGTATGGAAAGGAAAGTTTGACTTTTTTTAATTGATTTTTTATTGTTATTTTAAAAAGTTTAATAACTATTCAATAAATTAAATGAATAAAATATAATAAAATATTTTATATTTTGTTTATTATTACAATTAAATATATATAAATTGATTTATTTTTAAATTAAATATATTTTATAATAAAATTTATTTCATATAAATAAATACCTATATTTAATAGGTTAAAAATCTAAAACTTAAAGATGTTTAGAAAGAGTGAAAGTCTATTGTTTTATTAACAATTAAATTAAAATAAGTTTTATCACCTTAAAAAATATATATACCATATAAATAAAAGTCTACCCACTCATTATCAATTAACAAATAAATTATAATAAATTTTATCACCTTAAAAAAAACTATCTCTAAAATTTAAACATTATACATAATTATTATTAAATTATTATATAAAACATTTCATTTAAAAAAACAACCTAATCATTATATTATTTTCATTAACGGAAAGTAATGTGTATAAAACTTTCTTTCCAAAAATATTATGTTTTCACGTCCTTATCTTAGATCCATTTTCAATTTAAAATTGTTTCTTGTTACGAAATATGGAATTTAAGATTAACTAATCGTGTATTCTTAACTACGCTTTTAAATCCTCCACGTGGATTACGCATATCATAAATGGCTTCTAAGATCATTGCTTTGCTCATCGCACCCACTTTTAGATGTATACGCTTTGTTTTTTTAATTTTAATTTTGTTTTGAAAAATAAGATATTGATGTTATCACTACAATTATAAATGGTAAGTTAATATTTAAATTAAAGGTGAAATTGCAATTTTATATTATTTAAATTAGTGTTTTAGTGCATAAATAGATTTAAGGTCCTTCAAAAAATTTAAAGCACTCAGAATATGTGATCTCAATCACTTAAATATGTAATTTCATCCATTTTTAAGATTTTTTTTAGAGGTTTAGACTACGCCCAATTAAAACATGTAATCATTTCATTGTTCTCATTGTTATACTCATGGTACCTATAGTTAAGATGTTTCTATTTATAAGTTTGGTTTTTTTTTAATTTTAACATTAATTTTGTTAAAAATTTAGGATTATGTTAGTATCACAATTATATATTGCATGTTAATATTTTTAAAAAAATGTAATCAATTTTATTAAAATTAAATGATATTTGTATGTTGATGAACAATTATAGTTATAGTAGATTTGTAAATGTGTTAATTGAATGTAGTTAGAGTGACTGTGAGGAAAAGTTGTTACCATCCTCACTTGAATTCAAATTCTTTTCTATAACATATTTACTCTTAATAAATCAATTGTTTATGAATTATAAATGATCTATTTATGAATTGTTAACCATATCCATTAATTTATGAATTATAAATTATCTATTTATGAATTGTTAACCATGTCCATTAATTTAAAACAACTCGTAATGTATTTATAGTGGTAATGTATTTATAGTTATTAGGATTCTAAATTATCTAAAACAACTTTTTTCAAGAGAAAAATTGCTCATTATATTAATATATAATTTGTTCAAATGGCAAAAAACTGAGCCACTTACATATAACTTCCAAACTCTGAAAACTTGAGTACGAGTCTATTTGCATAAGGTAGGATCTAAGCCAAAAAAACATAATGAAAGGATTGTAATTATGATTGTCCCTTTGCAGCTTTCCTTGAAACAAGTTTGGTTGATTATGTAGAAATAAAACACTATAAGATGGGCTATATGCTAAAAGAGATTAAGAAAGAGAGTGGGGATCTCATGTCCATCAACCCAATGGTTGTATGTGATTTTTCCTTTTTGCTTCTCGAGTGCGATCTTGGAGAATAAATCAACATCCTTGTTGTGATCCCGATAAATATGTGTAAAGTTGATCTCCCTGAAGAAAGTTTAGAGCTCTCTGATTTAATCCTTTCAACCCAAAAGAAAAATAACCTAGGATTCAACCAATCTAATACAACTTAACATTGTGCTTTTTGCTTTGAAAAAATTGTATGACTTTGTAAAAAACATAATTCAAAGATTAACAATGACCTTAAATTTAATGGTGGTAGTTAAGGTGCCTGTTAACAATTATTTGAAATAGTTGATTCAAAAGGACTCTCGGTTTGCCAACCAAGTCGGTATTTTGTTTTCTTCATTGTCTGATTCTATTTTATAATATTTTTAGGTCCAAGTCAAGGATTCGTTCCCTTATGTTCTTATAGAACATAATGATTTCGACAAACTCGACAAAGAACTAAAACCAAATCGTGCAAAACATTTGGGGTAGTGGTTTTAAATAAAACAATGCTTACAATATTAGGGCTTTATTATGCAAGGTTATATATGATGGGTTACACTGCCACATGGCAACGGGCGATTATCCATGTGATGTTTTACATTCCCTTCTTTATCTTCTTTTAAGATTCAACATGTGCACAATTTTGTTTACAAACCCAATGTATTATTAATTAAATTCTTTTGATTCAAGGATCCATGCTTTTTTTCATCCTATGTGATAATGTTGGAATTTCGTAATGAAATTATATGTTATAAGGTATTATGGCCATCATTTCTAACAAAAACTTTTAAATGTTTGTAAAAGAATATAGTGAATATAGTCAAAATATTTAATTATGTTCAAACATAATGTTAAAAATGTTAAAATAAAAAGGAAATGTGATTTATAAATTCCAACATTATTGTAGTTACTACATATTACAATATTTAGTAACTACATATAATGTTAAAAATGTTAAAATAAAAGGGAAATGTGATTTATAAATTCCAACGTTACTGTAGTTAATACATATTACATCATGTAATATTTAGTAACTACATATAATATGTAGTAATAACTACATATAATATGTAGTAACTACATATTACATGTAAGTAATATGTAGTAACATGTAAATAATATGTAGTTACTACATATTACATGTAATATGTAATGTAGTTACTACATATTATTTACATGTAATATGTAGTTTTTTTTACAATAGGAAAATTGCTCCATTATATTATAATATAATGTTTTTTTCAAATCGAAGTTTACAAAGATAGTTGAATAGTAGCATAATGTAGTAAAACAACTTTCACCTATAGTGGTTTCTCGACCAATGTGACTGGAGAGTTTAATAAAAGTAGAAAAAAAGTATGAGGGTAAAACCAAAAATTGTTGTACGGGGAAGAGGGGTCCCAACAAGTAAGAACAGGAAATTTGAGTATTCAAAGAAACCCAACAGAAAATACAAAATTATGATGAAGTGAGACCAATGCCTGAGGAGAAAAGAGGACTTAGAAAAGAGTTAGAAAATGCGGAGCGGCCTCGTGCCCATCTACCCAGTGGTTATATGATATGATACCCACTTTTTTTCTCGATAGCTTCCTTTGAGAGAAGATCTGTTGATTTGTTATGCTGGCGATAAATATGGATGAAACTGAGATTTTTAAAAGCCAATTGAAAAGATTGTATTATATCCTTCCAAGTTGTGAGGGAAATTGATTGAAGATCATTCCTCTTATTCAGCCACTCAATAATGTGAGGGAAATTGATTGAAGATCATTCCTCTTATTCAGCCACTCAATAATAATCCTGGAGTCCCCAAGAATCTGAAGGGTATCTAAATGAAGTCTGGAGGCCAAGTACAGTGTAGCCCAAGCCCCCCAACAATTTCGCCCTTGTATTAGTACCTTGGCCACAGTTGAACATCCATTTATAAATGGAGTTTTTAGTAATTTTTATCAAACCTCCAGCTTCGCTATGTTCGCCAAATGATTGTGTTGCTCCGTCAAACCATCCTGTAGGTATGTCCTCTAAGTCAAGAAGTTTTTTGTTGTGTTGTAGTCTTGTCTTGTGTAAGTGAAGTTCATTCCAGATTTTATAGGACCCAAGTATTTTGTGAACTACAGTGCCAATGGAAGGTGTTACGTTTTCAAAAATAATTTGATTCTGAGCTAGCCAAATAAACCAGCAGGCCAAAGATGGAAGATGCTTGTATGGACGTTCTCAATGGGTCCAAAGATCAAAATAGTTGGAGAGGTTTGGCCCGTCCTAGGTAGAATTTATATTGAGAGTCCAAGTAAGTATGCCCCAAACTTCTCTGGCAAAGGCGCAATTAATGAAAATATGGTCTGCAAATTCAGCATCGAAATGGCACAAGTGACAGTAATTTGGTCCAGTCCATCCTTTCTTTTGGAGAATGTCCCAAGCATTCAATTTGTACTCAACCAGAAGCTAGGTGAAGAGTTTTAATTTGAGAAGCATATGCTAGGACCACATTTGCTTTCTCCAACCACGAATATTTGTATGCCAATGAGTATTTGCAATTTCTGTGTAAATATTGTGAATTGTTAAGAGTCTCAAGAAACTTGTCCCTAACCAATGGAGCAAATCGGCAGAATTGTTTAGGTGGATACCCGAGAGGGTGAGGGCAAGGCAGAAATCGTTCCATATAGGAGTGAGTTATGTGCTGAGGCTGAGAGCATCACTTGTTATCCAGATGTCTGGAATATGCACCGACCTGGATTTGACTCGTGCCTAATAAAGAAAACATACGTTTTTTTATGTGGAGTTATGATATCACTTATTGAGGGAGGAGAGAGTGGTCACCAAGACCAAGTATCTGATCACACCCCAACTCAATGGAATGTCCCGAGCCTGGGGTCCAACAAAGCCCATGCAGGATCATGGATTTCGCTTTGATTAAATGTCTCTAGAAATAAGAGGATTCCTTGTTCGCGTGAGTATGTGCAAAACCATTCTGGAGCCAAGTGTTGACAGAGTAATGCCTAAGATATTTTTCAATGATGATTGAATGTCAGATACCTGTGGAAGTCATCACGCACCAGAGGGTTGATGTCGCCAGTGCCTGACTGAAATGGTGTAGGTTTCTAAGCCCCAACCACCTTTATGTTTTGGTTTAGCCAGAATTTTCCAATTGTAGAGGTGCTGGCGAGAAAATTCTAAGCAGCCCGACTAGAGGAAATTGTAAATCAGTTTGCAAAGATTAGTGAGAATTGCAGCAGGTGTGGCTGCAAGAGCCATCCAGTATACAGACTACCCTTCAAGTACCGCTTTGATGAGAGTGAAACGCCCTCCAAGTGAGAGCCAACGCATACACTGGTGACTGATATTTTTTTGGACTTTTACAATGAGCCAGTTCCAGTCCCCCAATTTGTAGGAGTCAGGTTTTAAAAAATAGCCCAAATAATGTAGGCCAGTAGAGAGATGTGAGAAGGTGTATGGAAAAATACCTTCGAGTTGGTCCAGAGATTGTTGTTGCAGATTAGCGAAATGGAATGAATATTTATCCCAATTAATCGGCAATCTCGTAGTAATGCAGAAGAGTTTAAGGCTCTCACTAATCATTTTCAATTCCTGTAATGAGTCATTCGTCATGATGAGGACATCATTAGCGAAAAGAAGATGTAATATTTTGATAGTCCTAGACACCTTCAAACCAGTGTTCTTGCCTTATGCTTGACCAGACTTGAGAAGCAGGCTCAAGGCTTCCATAACTAGAATAAAGAGAAAGGGGGAGAGGGGGAAGCTATGTCTCAAACCTCTCCCAATGCGAAAGAAATCAGTAGATTCTCCATTGATCAGGATTGCAAGATTTGTGGTAGTCACACAGCTCACAATCCACTTAATCATCGAGTGACTATAACCAGTCGGGATCGGGATCATTCGGAGGAACTCCCAGTCGATACTATCAAATGCCTTCTTGAGGTCGAGTTTAAGAATAAGAGCCTTAGATGTTTTTCTTTTGATGATATGTAAGCATTCCTGGGTTGTTCCAATAACGTCAGGATCTGTCAACCTTTTAAAAACCCCAATTGTTCTTATGAAAGGAAACGAGAGAGGATTGGCTTGATCCTTGTTGCAATAACTTTTGAGATGAGTTTGTAGCAAAGGTTGTAGAGGGCAATAGGCCTATAATCGCCAAAAGTAGTGGGGGAGGCAGATTTTGGAATGAGAGTGAGAAAGGTCAAGTTCAAAGCTCCCGAAAAATTCCCACTAAGTCTAGTGTCTTCCACAAGCTCTAGGAGGTCCAAGCCAACTAGATCAAAAAAATGGAGGTAAAACTCGACCGTCCACCCATCTGGACCAGGGATTTTGTCCTTTGAGAAAGTTTTGAGAGCAGTCATAATTTGTTGCAGGTTACAAGGTTGGTATAATAAGTGTGAGTCTTCCTCCGAAATAGCATGAGGGTAAAGCATGGCCACTGAAACTGTAGGGTGTAGATTTTCAGGTGGTTTTTCCTCATAAAATGGTTTGAATAAATTGACAACAACTTATTTTAAGGCTTGTTGTCCCTCATGTAGAATGCCTAGGTCATCAGATAATTTCCAGATGTGTTTTTTACTCCTAAAGGAGCTGGCGAATTGATCGAAAAACTTAGTATTTAAGTCGTTGCTCTTAAGCCAATTTAATATGCATCTTTGTCGCCAAATGGATTCATCTTTGAGGAGCAGCGAGTTCCTTTCCAATTCCAAGCCTTTTAACAAATGGCTATTATCACCAACAATCCCTGCACTGATATCTGAAGTTATAAGGGATTGAATTTCAGATTCGAGTTTGAATAGCCTTTTAGAATTTCATATCCTGTAGATGGTTTCCCACACTTTAATGCGTGCCTTTAGGCTTCGGAGCTTCCAAGTGACACGGTGTTGTATACAAGATTTAGAGATAAAGAGTGGGTCCAACCATACATCATAAACAATAGAGTTAAAATCATCTTCATTCAGCCAATCGGAATTTAATTTAAAGGGATAAGCGATTTTGTAAGGCAAAGAATCCAGATGTAATAAAATGGGTGCATGGTCTCATAAGAAAGGTAGTTCCACCCAAGAGTGGATCCATGCTTCTATGGTGATGAGTTGATCTGAGATAAGAAATCTATCGATCCTTTTAGCGCTAGAATCAATGTGCATCCTTCCATTGCGCTAGGTGGGTGCTAAAATATCTGGTGTATAATCAACAAGCTTGTGAGCTTAGAACAGAACTGTAAAGTAGTCAGCCAGAGGATCTTGGTTGGTTGTTGTTCCCAGCTTTCCCCAAATGAGAGAGTAAGATATAAATCACTAGCTAAAATTAAATTTTCAAGGTCAAGAAGTCCTCGTGCTTCAACCTTTTTCCCAGAAAGTTTGTCTATTGTAGCAAGGGTCGTATAAGTTGAGTAGGTTAATCCTTTTATTTTTGTTTTGATAGGTACACGTGAGAAAGATGCATCCACACAAAGGTAAGGGAGTAAATCAAATTTGGTGGGATCACAAGCCACTTCTAGACCCCCAGAGGTGCCAAGAGAATTGACTAAGAAGATGTGCCAGCTGGAATGAAATTGTTTTAGAAAAGAGCGAGCCTTGTTGCTATTGACCAGAGTTTCTTGTAAGAAGATAATGTTAGGTGAAGTAAGAGCAATAAGTCTTCTGAAGGAGGCAGCTTTGAGGGGGAGCCCCACCCCTCTGATGTTGAGGGAGAGAAAAATCATGGTTTTTCTCTTGCTAGGGCTTTCA
>CBVK0103155623.1:0-10367 GCA_900067695.1 Picea abies
GTTAATTCTTTGCTTGGAAACTTGCGGAGAACCTTACCGAAACCCAAATGGTCTCACCAGTAAAGCCCACTCAAAGTGCTGGATGTCCAAAACGGGTGGGAAACCAGGTCCCGAGAGGGTCCGCCTTACCTCTCAGGTCACCTTAAGGCGTTTTCCCGCACATCAAATTAACAACTTCGGGGGTTTGTCCTAATTAGATCTATCTACCACTGACCAGCACAGTATGTATGAACTTACTCCCAGCAGATCGAGACAAGCTCGCAACTGGAAGGGTCAGGAACAAAACTGAGAGCTGAGGGGAATTTGGTTTATTTTATGCAGAAAATAAAGTGTGAAATTAATTACAATATCCACACTGACCAGGGTCCTTTCGAGGTCGCTGAGGGGATAGTTTATTTTGCCAACATAAAAGTAAATGTTTGACTAATTACTAAGTCCACGCTGACCAGGTCCCTTTTGAGGTCGCTGAGGGGACGGTTTATTTGCCAAATTGAAATACTGAATTTGAAATCTAATCTAACTGTTGTGTTTAAGATAGATTTGATTCGTTACTTTAACTTATGCTGAAAAAAGGGAAAAGCAAGAAACCAAACTTGAACACACACCACATTGCCAATCCCCTTGGGGAAGGCTGCAACTGGGCACTATGAGGCCCGCTTTTATTTTGCTTCCTATTACAATTGAGAAATTGAAATCTCTTTTGAAACTTTTGGATCCTTGTACAATGGATCAACTTTCAGAAAATGACTACAAAGGGTTCCGGAAAGGTTTTGGTCTTCAAAGGTTCCAACTTGGGCTAGATTTCCGTCGATTTGCTTCAATTCTTTGTTTTAGGATGGACCTGCTGAAAAACAGCAAGGAAAATTATTAGAAAACCATGGGAAACACTTTAAACAAACAAAGAATAAAAACACATTTTTAGTTGCCGAATTTCTTAGCAATTTTACTTATAAAATGCAAACTTTTTGAAGGCTTTTTGAGACTTTAAATGAACCTAAGGTAAGTTCTTTTAAGAAATCTCTGTTCGCTGTCCAAAACAGCGAGCTAAATTTCCTAAATAACTAGATCTAACAATGCAAGCTTATAACAATTTTCAACCTTGAAAATGCTTGAAAATTTTAAAGGAAGAAAATCACCCAACTACTTAGATCTATCCTTTAGATGAGAAAGAGTTTTAGATCAGATCTAAGACTTATGCATGTAACATTAGATGATAAGATTTAGCTTTTAAATTTAATCTAAGCTAACATGCAAATCAAGTAACCAACAATTTCTTGAAAAAAGAGAGAAGGAGAGAGCAAGCTTATGCTTGGAATGTCTTTGGGCTTATGGAGTCCTTCTTTGGTGCAATGAAGAGGGATTTTCCTCAAAGTCTTGAAGAAGAAGAAGTATCAAACTAGATCCTCCAACTCTTCAAATGGAGCCTCAATTGCTTCACAACCCTTGCACAATAAGAGGTTAGAAAATATGGTGCCACCTACAAGCAAGACTCAAATGAACAATTAGTTAAACCAAACAAATTGCTATTTGAAACCCTACAAATAGATAAACAATAGGAAGACTATTCAAACAAGATTAACACTCCTATCCATGTAAGTAATAATACTTCCAACAATGGCCAAACTTTAAACCAAAATATACAAGCTTGAATTATGAAACAACATCACCTCAATTTAAAATGCATCCACACATTAGCACACAACACCAATCTTGACCTCCAAAGTCTTTGATTTATTCCAATATGAAAGAGTATTACACAATAGCACAATAGGCTTTTCTTCTCAAGCTCCAACTAGTGAATAAGGAGGAGAACTCACATATTTATATAAGAGAGGGCGCATGGCCTCCTCAAGGAGGGCGCACCAAGTGGTGTAATATGGGCTGCCAAGTGTGAGGGAAGAGGGCGCGACCTCTCCTCATCTAAAACATGTGTCAAACAAACTCCAAAGTGAGGAGAGGGCGCCATCTCTTTGCACAATGGGCTGCCACCCCAAGAGGGCGCCACCTCTCCAAGAGGGACGCACCTCCCAATTCCCACATGCTCAAATCAAATGAGATATGTATCCAATCAATTGCCAATTAGCTTGATCTTGTCTCCTTTGACCATTTGATTGACTTTGCAATTAAGTCTTCTCCAAATTTGTCCCCCTTTATTCTTTTTTTATTTTGACTTGGCTGAATTTTATTGAATTAAAATGCCTTTTTTGGGTTTTTGAGGGTAAAATCAAAATTGAGTGATGAAAATCACTAATTTTACCCAAGTAAGTGGGTAATTAGGTAACATGGGTGCTCTAGGTCCAAAAATGAGCATCCCCATGGCCAATTTGATGCCCAAATACTACTTTTTTTAAGCATCTTTATTTTTTTATTAAAAATTGCTGAATTCTGGTAATTTTTTAATTAACTGAAAAAATGAAAAAATCCTAGGGGGGACTTAGTACATTTCCATAAGACTCTAGGAGGATGTTTGGCATGATAATATACATCAGACACTAGGCTTAGATCCATGCTCAAGCCCCAACCATGATCATATACTCCAGCTCTGGAGTATTGAGTGAAAAAACTCATAAATTATAAATCGCCTAAAAAGCAGCAAAATATAAGTAGTAAGTAAAAAAACACTCCAGAGTATAACTCACGCTTAGAACTTAAGGTGGCTAAGACCTTTTACAAATTCATCATGCCAACACCTCTTATTACAAATTTTTTATGGAAATGTAGAGTAACCAGGTGGTCTTTTGGACCGGCTGAATTTCTGAACTTCTGAATTTTGAACAATAATGTTCAATCTTTGGCGGCTCAGCAGAAATTCACCATAGTGCAACTTGGTGGATAACAGACACAACAATTAAGCTGGAAGCACAACACTAGGCAGGCATCTCAACACATCAATTAAACTGGGAGCACAACACTAGGCCGGCATCTCGACACAACAGTTAAGGTGAAAGCACAACACTATTCTGGCACAACACTACTTACTCTATCGAGGGAGGTCTTTTCCGACTATATCGAGCTTATCTCGAAAGTGCTCAAACTTTACACGAGATAGAGGCTTGGTCAACACATCGACAACCTGTTCATCCGTGCTAACATATTGGAGCTTTATGGCTCCTTTTTGCACTATGTCACAGATGTAATGGTATCGGATCTCTATGTGTTTCGACTTGTCATGAGTTACAAGATTCTCTGTAATCTTTTTGCAGCTCTGGTTATCACATAGGATCGTGGTTGCTTCCATCTCTAGGTGTAATAGACCAGTCAACAACTTACAAAGCCATATGGCTCCACAACTGGCAGAACATGCAACAATGTATTCTGCTTCCGCTGTACTGAGAGCAATGCTTGATTGCTTCTTACTTTGCCATGAGATCATAGCTGATCCCAAACTGAAACAACATCCTGAAGTGCTCTTCTTGTCAGAGACACTTCCAACCCAATCTGAATCAGTGTACCCACTTAGTGTGAAATTATAATCTCCATCATAACTGAGACCATAATCTAATGTACCCTTAAGGTACCTCATCACATGTTTTGCAACAACTAGGTGAACATGTCTGGGTTCTACCACAAACTGACTCAAAGTGTTCACGGCAAAACAAATATCTGGTTTGGTGTTCGTCAGATACATTGGCGATCCAATGATCTGTCTATACAACGAGGCATCAATCAATTCTGACGAAGTGTCGACCAGAAGCTTCAACTTCATTTCCATGGGTGTATTCATGGACTTGCAGTCCAACATTTCAAATCTCTTCAGGATTTCAACTGCATACTTCCCTTGGTTAAGGAAGATTCCCTTTGGGCTCTGCCATACCTCAAGACCTAAGAAATAATGCATTAGACCAAGGTCTTTCATCTCAAATTCTGAAGAGAGCTTCTTCTTACATTCGGTGATGAGTTTTTCTTCTCCAGTTAAGAATAAGTTATCCACATACAACAACAATATCACCAGCTCATCATTCATAACCTTGAAGTAGAGGTTAGAATCAACTTTACTCTTGGTAAAGCCCAAGCTTGTCATAAAACTGTCTATCCTCTGCAATATCAAGCTCTAGGAGCTTGCTTCAACACGTACCGATACTTCCTCAACTGGCAGACCTGAATATTTCTATCTTCAATCTTCAAATCATTTTTTCTCATTACATTGTACCAATCTGGTACACTTGCTCAGTTGCAACTCAATCTGCACAATCATGTGCTTGTTCTATGTGCTTTCTGCAAAGCACTTATCTGTCTCACTATCTGGGAGTATGTCCTCTACTCTCTCTGCAATTGTTCCTTCTGAAACTGGGACTCTGCACCTGCACCTACACCTACTGTATAACTGAGAATGATTGCTTCATCCTCACCGTGGCTGCTAAAATATGAGAGTAACTCCTCTTCTTCTATAACAACAACAACTTCATCTGAAACTGAGGGTGGCTCAATAACTGATACTGAAGATAACTCTTCTTCTTTCATGGAGGTAACTCTATCTTTCATTGTAGTCATGTCTCCATGACCCAACTAGTGTACTGCACCAGCTGCCACTCAGTTTTAAATATGGGGATTGCCCCCCCTGCATCTGATACTATATATGAATCATGGTTGTTCTGGTTGTCTTCATAAATACTGGAACTATTTCTTCAGTAAGTGTCTTGTCATAGTCTTCTCCCTTTTGCTGGGAGAATCTTCTGGACATAGATCAGGCTTTGTACATCTGCAACATGTTTGATCTGTATAGATCAATATTGGAAGTCAATACCGACTTTTCTTCTCACGGAAGAATCCATATCCTAGTCTTTCAGAACGACTTCCTTCTTTGTCACTAAAACAAGAGAATCTTCCCAGGAGATTTCATATCTCCTAGAAGTTTCTGAAGCTACGATCTAGTCTTCTCACGACATCTGTCTCCCAGTCATGGAAGTTGACTCTTCATCTGATACTTTCTGAGATCAGGCTTACTCTTGATTTCTTCTGAGTCTATAAGGACTTCATCATCTCTTACAGGGTATACTTGGTGTTGAATACCAAGTCTAGATGTGAAAGACAAAGTCAGGCTTCAAACGAGTTCTGCTTCCCGTTCTACTGTTCGGTCATCTTTGGAGCCTTCTGCTTCTTTCAATCAATCTTCATATGAGATACTTTGAATCTCAAGAGATAGCTTCTTTTTCATATTCTTTAGTACATGAGTGTATATGGTCAAGTACATAGTCTGCTTCATGTCTCATATAATATGTTGCCTTCAACAACCTTCACTATAGCTTCCTCTGAGTTATCACCTGTGCCCTGAAACAAGGTCAACAAAAAAAAAAAGCAAGAATAGTACTCTTTTGATAATAGTAGATAAAGCAATAGCACGAACAATCGTCACAGTGGCTCCTTTAGAGCTTTCACTTGTGACCTGTCTGAAACAAAGATCAAAGTAAGAAATACAATACAGAATGAGGTCAACACTCTTATAGTGTTGTGATCAAACATTCCTCCATGGCAACCTGGAACTAACACAAGAGGTTTCTCCTAGAGGAGATGTTAGTTGTATCATGCAAATAAATACATTAAGCATTTATCTCAATATGCTCACATGCTACCAAGAACTATAGTGTTTTCTTGACACTTGCACGTTTTGAATCTTAGCAACTTAATCATTCAAATCTGGAACCTGGAGTTTTGTTCTCAAGAATGAGTGTGTTGCTTTTCTTCCAAGTCTCCTTCATTCAAGATGACAAGTGCTTTCTTCAACCTGTCTTTTGTACTAGAACAATATGCTATCTTGACAGAAACTTGGGTTAGAGAATAAGCTCTATGATCTCTACTTTAGTCCATCTAATATTTTGACCAAAGGTTAGTATGATGGTCATAGCTTCAACATGCAACACTGTCATAACAACTAGATGTATATCATAATAATCAAACCTGAGTTGCATTATTCTTCTGAATGTGTTGGATCTTGAGATCCGTCTGGATCTATGGCAAGAGACCGCTTCTCCTGCAAATACCCTTTAACGCTTAACAATTTAAACATATGTGAGTACATACCTTTGATAGCAGGAACAATGATCACCAACTCTTAAAAACTTCAAGGGTGACTGCAACCTGTACTATGACTGATACTTCAACTAGTACTGCAACTGCAATTGATACTGCAACTGGTTCTGAGACTGCAACTGCAATTGATATTGCAACTGGTTCTGAGACTGCAACTGCAACTGCAACTTAGGGTTTTATGAGGAAACTCTAATTTTTCTGATCCAGGGGATAGATGTGCTGAGCTGAGGCGAGTAAGCTGGTGTAGTCAGATTTATGAAAATCCAACTTTTACCTCCTCAAACTTGACTAGTGGATTTCTGGACTGGTGCTTCTGGTTTTCTAGTACCGGTGAAAACTAGGGTTTCACTTTCCGGGAGATATACCCACTGAAAAGGTGCGCTGGAGGTGCCAAAGAACTCCTTGGGTTAGGGCGCACTTTTCCAGATGGTTTTGAGGCTGAAACTTTTCTGCATTTACGGCAACAATGACGTTTTTTTTTCTTTCTCTTGTGAAAGATGCTCTCTTCAACTTAGCTCTGATACCATGTTAAGGTTTAAGCTATTATTAGGTTTCTTTTATTTCATTAGATAACCATAGCATAAATAGGATCACTGAGAAATACACAATCATAAGAGCCACATCATTTATCTTGGGAAACCCTGATGAGGGAGAAAACCCAGCATAAACTTCCTTAATATAGATAAACTTCCTTAATATAGATAGCCAATACAATGCCAAGAGATAACTCAAACAAATACAGAAAGTCCTCTCCCAAGAATGCGCCTCTCTCTCCCCCTTCTTCTCCAACTACAGCTCCAGAATTGTGCTTTGATCATCAAGCGAGTGAGTGAACAAATGACGCGCAAGCCTCTCTTATTTATACAATCTGACAGGCGTTGGAGTGAGGTGTCTTTTCACTGGCAAGGCCGACTTCTCAATCTGCGTGGTTATAACCACTTTAATATATTCTGGGTGGTTATAACCACTTTAATATATTCTGCGACCGACTTTTCATTTAGCCCATTACAATTAGTGTTTGACCAATCCGCAAAAGGGGATTTGGTCAATTACAATACCCGACAGGATCAATCCGCAAAAGGGGATTGATCTAATGAATAATACATCAATAATAATTAGAATACTCTTTGCAGTTACATTATTTCAACATGCAATACGTGAACCAAGCCATAATTGAAAGAGGTCAACCCATAGCTTGACTCACGACAATAATCAATTCTCCTCATATAAAGGCTACGCCATCCGTATAATAATGCTAATAATTTGAAATATCCCTGATCCCGCTGATCAAGATATCTACTACGGATCTAGTGTTCTGTCTCACAGAGCTGATACACTAGGGGTTTCTGAATGCGTTTTATCTTTAGATTTGTTACTCTGGGGGTTTCTGGATGTGTTTTAGTTATGTGCTTGAGATGTTTTGTGATTGTTGCATGTGCATGTTATATGTTATGTTTTAAACAATATATATATGATGCATGCGGAAATAAGGAACATTAACCGCCCAATAATATGTATTATGAGATTCAGGCATGGAAATACAATGAAATACTGGAAATATAGAAGATAGTCTTCAATTAGATCTCATGGATCGTCACTGGAATAGAAGCAAATAACATAAAATACCCGTGATCAGAAGATGAAGGCAGATCTGATGCATGCACAGATAGATCGACAAAATCGGTGGTTCCATATAAGCACAGTGACCGCTACAAACTGGAAAACTCGTCCGGAAGGTTATACCCGTTGGAATGAGCTGGAAACTGTCGCAATAGAAGCGCCCTGGCCTCTAGAATGATACTGGTGACTGTCGGATGACAGATCTGGCCTCTGATGCTTCGGATCTCATCCCCTGGGGTTCTATGCACCTCTTGGCTCTCTGGATGCCCCCCAAACGATTCCACCAACGGAATCAGTTGCTATAGGTCTCAAAACGATCGCCTCGCCAAATGTGGAATTGGGTCGGAAGGGTTTCGCCAAATCTGCTCTGATGCTCCGTCTATAACCCCAACTGTCCTTCCAAAAGAGCTGCGCCCTAAATGGCTGAATGATGCGCTCTGAAGGATTCCAGCGTACGTCTATCTGACTTGCGCCCCCACTGGCTGAGGTGCGCAACACTGATAACTGGATACTCCTAAATAGCACGGTGAAATACCTGGACGGTATCTCAGATGGGCTAGGGTGTGTCTCTCAACACCGAAACCTATCAGTGGTGGTGGTTTCCTCCAGAAATCCACAAAACAGTAGAAGTCGAATCTCTTCCTCCTCTAGGAACTCTCAACATCAAATCATAACAATGCATTATGAGGAATTTGTTCGAATTCCTCTGTTTATACTCTTCTCGATCTAATTCACCATTGACCTCACTTAAGCTAGGCACTTTTCCTCCTAAGGTGAATAATTAATTAATTAAGTCCCCCTTCAGCACCTTTTGGTTCTAATTCTTCGTTGACTTAGGCTTAATTGACTTTTCCTATGCTTTTTGGCTTAATTCATTGTTTAGCCACCAAAACACCCTTATTTCTCCCTTTTGTTCCCTGTTTGTGCTTGACTATAGTCTACCGGAACACATAGACTACTAAGTCACTCCCTGCTGGCCTACTCTTTGGAACGGGACATCACATAATTACAAGTGTGCTCGCTCCATAATAAAGATGTCACCCAAATGCAAGCTTGACCATAAAAAAGGCTCTATGAATAAAAATGGCTTGTTATGAAATATCCCTGATCCGGATGATCAAGATACTTGCTACGATCTTGCTGCTCTAACATGCAAATCTGATACACTGGGGGTTTCTGGATGCGTTTTAGGGTTTGATGTAGATGATCTTTGTTTATAGTGTTTGCATGTCAGTTATTATGGTTGCATGTAGGTTATTATAGTTGCATGTAGCATAACAAAGGTTTTACAATCATAAAATGACGCATGCAATAGCAGATAAGGCCAATAACTCAATATCATGAATAATAACAGTGCATGCGTGGGAATACAAATCGCCTACTGAAATATATCAACTAAACATCAGTCAGATCTCATGGATCTGTACTGGAATACAATCAAATGACAAAGAAATACCCGTGACCGCAAGAAGACAGCAGATCTGTTGCATGCACGGATAGAATGACCAAAATAACGATCCCGGATGAGCACGGTGACCGCTATCAGCTGGAAAACTGGATCTCAAAACTCAACCGTCAGAACGATCTCAAAACTGCTCCAATCAATGCGCCCTGGCTGCTGCAATGGAAATACTGTCTGACGAAATCCAGAACGGACCTCTACGTCTCTAGATCTGAAACCCTGGGGGGTTTGCGCCCCTCCTTGGACACTGAATGCGCCCCAATAGATTCCACCGTCGGAATCTGTCGCTATGTAGCTCAAAACGATCGCCTCGTCCCGTAGTGAAATGGGTTGGAAGGATTTGGCCGGATCTGATGAAGAACCCCTGCATGCAAAGCCAAATGTCTGTCCTGCATGCATGCGCCCTAAATAGCTGAATGGGACGCTCTGCAAGATTCCACCGTCGGAATCTGTCGCTATGTAGCTCAAAACGATCGTCTCGTCCCGTAGTGAAATGGGTTGGAAGGATTTGGCCGGATCTGATGAAGAACCCCTGCATGCAAAGCCAAATGCCTATCCGGAATGCATGCGCCCTAAACAACTGTATGGGTCGCTCTGCAAGATTCCACCGTCGGAATCTGATGAAAACTGGCTCAATGGAAGCGCCCTGGCTAGCTCTCCACTGGGTCGGAATGGATCTGCAATCGGGACCACGGTCTACTGCAGATCTGAGAATCTCTCCAATAGCTTGCGCCCTCCTTGGCTAAGTTGCGCCCTCCTCACAAACTACTCCTGAAATGCACGATGAAATACCTGGATGGTATCTCCGATAGGCTAGGGTGTGTCTCTCAACACCGAAACCGATCAAGGGTGGTGGTTTCCTCCAGAAATCCACAAAACAACAAGGTCGGCTCTCCTCCTCCTCTGGAAGCTCTCAACATCAAATCATAATCATGCATAATGAATTAGGTTGCTTTACCCTTCCTTTATAGCTTCCCGAAACCCTAATTCTTCGTTGACATCACTTAAGCTAGGCGCTTTTCCTCCTAAAGTGATTAATTAATTAATTAAGTCCCCCTTTAGCACCTTTTCATTCTAATTCTTCGTTGACTTAGGCTTAAGTGACTTTTTCCTAAGTTTTTGGCTTAATTTATCGTTTAGCCTTAATTCCTCCTTATTTCTCCATCTGGTTCCCTGTTTGTGCCTGACTATAGTCTACAGGAACATATAGACTACTAAGTCACTCCCTGCTAGCTTGCTCTTGGGGACGGGACATCAC
>CBVK0103155634.1:0-19394 GCA_900067695.1 Picea abies
GGACCATTCATTATAAGGTCACAGATCTAATAGTAGAAATTGTGTTATGGTTTTTTTCCCTAGAAGGAAACCCTCTATTATGAGGGAAATGTATTGCGGCTATGCATGATTGCGAGTATTGTATTATGAGAGAGGAGACTATTATAGAAAGAAGAGGAAGTTACAGCGGGTTTTGTTATAGGTTGTATTCCTTCATTTGTTGGATAATAATAAAGGAAGGACCTAGAAATTTATCTAGTGGACGTATCCCACACTGGGTGAACCATGTAAATATGTGTCTCTATTGTATTGTGTATATTCTGTGTTTTGTTTCCGCAATTGTTTTATTTTATTGCTCCGTAGTCCTGTTTTTCTAACACATGCCTATTTTGATCTTCTCATATTGGAAGAAGGAGTTCCATGTTCATGTGGATGCATCATCCATACCTTTGGGAGAAATATTATCTCATCAAGAGAAGGAGACATAGACCACCCAATTTCTTTTGCAAGTAGGAAGTTGTCAACAATAGAAAACAATTACACTACCACATAATGAAAAAGGTTGGAAATGGTATATGAATTATGAAAGTTTAGAAATTATTTATTGGGGTCTCACTTTAATATGTATACATACCATTATACACTACGATACTTGGTGAACAAGCCAGTGTATGGGGGGGAGAATATGTGGATGGTTGTTGTTGTTTCAGGAATATAATTTTGAAGTTGTTGTGAAACTAGGAAAGTTGAATGTAGGACAAAATCACTTATCACGCATACTATCAAGAGAATGTGTAGGGAATTTGGATGACATCTTGCCAGATGCACAATTATTCACAGTAAAATTGGTGGACGACTACTTCACAGACATTGTGTAGTTAGTGGTTAAAGCAACAAACTATCAGTTAATTGCATGGAAATTATACAAGTTAGGTGCATATGGAATATTGAGATGATGTGTGTTAAATAATGAAAGGCCAATGATACTCTTGAAAGAACATGAAGAAATTTTAGGACACTGCAAAGGTAGAGAAAAAGCGCAGAAGATTTTTTGCACAGGGCTTTGGTGGCCCACACTTCATAAGGATGCTAAAGAATATTTTTAGGAATGTGATGTTTGTCAAAGGGTGGAAATACCTATAGAAGGGATGAGATTACTTTACACCCATAGGTCACATTCTAGGAATTTTATAAATGGGAAATAGATTTTGAGGGAATCATCAACCCACCAACTAGAAGATCAAGAGATAAGTATATAGATTGTGAAATAATATTTGATCTGATGGGAAGAAGCAACACCAGTCATAGATTGCATCGTAGAGACTATTGTGAGGTTTCTATTTGAGAATGTAATAACATGATTTGGATTCCCGCGCATTTACTCAATGATCAAGGAACACACTTCCTGAATAGGATGATTGCAACTTTAACTGATGAGTTTCAAATTCATCATCAGAAGAGTACGCCATATCACCCTCGGGCCAATAGGACCATAGAATATTTTAATAAAATTCTAGAGAATGCTTTCACAAAGATATGCAATGTAGGTAGAGATGTCTGGGACTTAAGGGTTCATGAAGTATTATGGGCATATAGGACTACGAGTAAAAAGTTGACAGGACATACACCTTTAGGTTTGTCTATGGGAAAGAAGCAGTAATGCCGATGGAGTTTATTGTACCTAGCCTACATGTTGCAACAAATATTACTGATCTTTTGGACTCTGGTGTAGTAGAAGAGATATTTTCATGATTGGTACAACTTGAGGAATATCGATTTGTCACAGAGTTCCATGAGTAGGTTCAAAAGGCAAGGGAAAAGGCATGGCATGATAAACATACTAAACATAAAAAAAATTATAGTGGAGGACTTAGTATTGCTATATGATCATAAGTTCATGCACCATCCATGGAAGTTTTAAATACACTGGTTAGGGCCATATGTGATTAAGCATGTGATGGAGGAAGGAGTTGTGTAATTGGAAACACTAAAAGGAGAATTCTAGAAAGGAATGGTGAATTTAATTCCACTGAAACTTTATAGTGACAACTGACTCACCTCGCACTAGTCTGAACTATGCAAGAACCTTTTTATTATAGTAGTGTATGATAGTAGGAAAAATAAAAAGAAAAAGTAAGAAAAAGTAGAAAAATAAATAAAAAGTGGAAAAAGAGAAAATAAAAACAAAGGAAAAATAGGAAAAATTTGAAGTTACAATGAGCGTAAGGGAGATACAATGACATGACCTGTGTAGAAAAATGAAGTGTTGTGAAGATGCATGAAAAAACACTACACAAATTAAACATACAGAACATGGAACAATGCGATAATTAGGTACACACAAAATAAACACACAGAACATGATGACTTGATCGTTAAAGGAAATAAAAGGGAGGAAACGATGCTTAAAGAGCATTAATGACAAGTCATAAAGACAACACGTAGCCATAAAGGGAAACCGACATCGAATATCATGACAGACTAGAAGTATGAGGTACAAATATAATGGATGATACAGAAATAAATATGCATTAAATAAAGAATTCAACACCCCACTGGAAGATTGGACAGTTAATTTAGACACAAAGGGACATAGAAAATTGGCAAAGGGGCACAAAATCCACAAAGGGTCGACAACCATTGGTTATTTTCACTTAGTGTTGCATACGAGTAACAGAGATCCAATAAACGCATTGTAGATCCAAATAATATTGTTGTTGATAACCAGGTTACAGTAATGGCACCAACTTCCGCAACATAAAAGACATCCCAAATGCGACCAATGGTCACACTAGAGTTCGAGGAAACACCTAGAGATTTGGATTCACAACCAATTTTTCCTAGAGATTATGTACCATTGAGAAAGGACAATGCACCACATGTTATACTTCTTAAGGATGCCAAATACCCACTAGTTATGCCAGAAATACCACAAAGTGTCATTATTGAAGGGGACCTGATGGGAAAAGTCGATGCATTGAATTTTTCCAACCACAACATAAAAAATGCCCAAAAGGTTCCTAAGTTAGCACGAGAAAAATATTTACTCACTAAAATCTTACCAAGGACATGTGCAATACTGGTCAAGCCGCAAAGTTGGGTAAGAGGGATGAAAAAGTCAGGGATGTTGAATTTGTTAGAGATCCTAAATTTTGGCCGAAGTTTGGAAATAAATGGTTGGGTCAATATATTATTGAGTTTCATCCACAGAGGGACGTTATGTATATATCCAAAAGTATATATAGAAATTCAATTGGTTGCATGGATATCTAGATTTTCGATAGAAGAGGAGGATTCAACAACATTATTCACAAAGAGGATGGGGAGAAGGCATTATCTGAAAATATGACAGAGAAATTTAATACCATAAGAGGAAAGCGAGGGTTAGACTTCACCAACATAAGAGGTGATGTAGTTCAATTTGCAACACAGATAGTGTCCTGCAAATTAATAAGGAAATATCATAAGGATGAGGTGCCAACCACAATCATAGCCACTATGAAGAACTGCATAGAAGGAGTGTATATGAATTGGGCCACATTTTTTGTCAATCAGTTTCTAGTAGATTTCACTAAAGCCCAAGAGAAAGGCACAAAATTTCACTATGCCTGGACTCTCATACTGATAGCATTGGTCACCTGGAGGGAACCTGATGAGTGCCAATTTTTGAAGACATCATGCCAAGATCATGGAACAATGCGATATGTTAACTCATGAAATACTACACATAAGGGGAGACAACAAGACAACAATGTCACCTTCTATTTCTAATTTTACATGGTTAGTCACATAATAGAGCACACACCACAGATTACCTACCAAATTATGGAGAACTATCAAGATATTGTGTGCTTCAAAGAAGGGATGTGCCACATGTATATCCAAGACAAATGGGATCCATCATGCTAGTGGCTTCCAACAAGTTACAATTTGACAGAGGAGGATGTATGCCTTATTTCAAATGACTAGGACAAAGAATGTAAAATCCTAGCTGAAGAAATGGGGCACCATGATGGGAAGGAATGAGCCAATGAATATGAAGAACTAAATGAGGCACAAGGAAGTGACAAAGGGGATGCACAAGAAACAATCGACGAGAAGAGGAAATATAAAGGTAAGGGGATATTACCATCTTTGCACAAGAAGAGGAAAGAACATAAAACACCTTCCAAATACACCTTAACAAATGATGATATCGATCGAATTGGCTATCAAGTAATGGACACCACAGAGGAGGAAATTTAACCGGTGTCACAACTACAAGAAGAACTAAAAAGGAAGGTGAAAGAGTATTTGAAATCCTTGCATCAGTGGTTTGAATTAAAAATAATAATACTAGAGCGAAGATCAGAGGAAGGACCATCAATAGGCCCAACTAGGGAGAGATTGACCATGTCTTACTTTTCAAAGTTGGCATCAGGGCACATGGTGGTGAAGATTTCACCAAATGTGATTGGGTTTCCTACTCCTGAAATGTAGGAGTAGGTAAAATAGCTAAGTCAACTGGAATTAATCATCTCATAGATTCCCATAATAGTGATACAGAGCTTGCACATTGGCATTGCGCAGGAGATGTGGTTCCACATAGAATCAACATAAAGTGAGTTGGAAAAGGTAGTCGTGGAGAACATAGAGTTTCAAAAATGGTATACAAGTATTGTACAGGAGAATACAGTAGCTAAGGAAAAGGTGGAAAGGATATTGAAGGAGAAGAGAAAAGTTGAAGAAAAGTATGAGAAAATATTGAAAGAGAAGGATGAGGTCGAGCAACAGGAGGAACAAATACAACATGACATCCAAAAACTCTACAAGGATATTACAAAAATGTTGATGGTGGTCGAATGTACAATTGAAGAACAAGTATAAAAAATTAGGGAATTCATTAAAGGCTTACTCCCCAAGATCAGAGACTTGGAATTGCGTAACACACCAGAGACACCACTGAAGGAAAAGGCACAACGATAAAGAACCCATATGAAACCTATAGAAAATATTAAGAAGATGGATGAGGAATGTGCAAATTTATGTGAAGAAAACATGCATATATGGAAAAACCTGATGGAGGATCCAAAAATGAAGGTTGTATAAGCTAGACTAAGAGATTCATAGGAAAACGAGTAGAAGGCTTCAGAGAATATAAGTACACTTCCACTAGTGGAGTGCATGATGACCATTCTGGCATAAAGGCAGTCGTACAATGAAATAGAAAAGATAAGGTACCATCATAATATTTTCCAACAATGATTAGTACCATTGCAAGATGAAGCACTAAGGATAATAGGAGAATTGGTAGTTGTGTAGGGCAAGGTAAAGAAGGAAGCACATGACCATGAGGAAAAACTTACGACCTTAACTATGCAGGTCGTAGAAGAAATTTTGGAATAAGAGGTAGAATTCCAAAAAGAAGTCACAACAAAAAAGGAAACCTCTCAAAATTCCATGGAAGCATGGGGGGTTGTGACAAAACATGCCTAAGTGGCTCAAGAAGAGCCACATGTGAGTGTTGGGGGCCTATTGGATAAGAAATTCAAAGAATGAAGAATGAACATGCACACAAAATAATTTAGACATGAAAAAGAAGCTAGATGCGCAAAAGCAGGAGGAACAACATTCAGGAGCATAAAAGCAGCATGCAAGCGCAAAGATAGGAAAATAACTCCCAAACAATGAGTTGTCATGAGCTGTAATAAGGTTTTGGGGATAATAGAATAGGGTTTTGAGCCCTAAATTCAATGTATAAGTATGTAATGGGTCAAGTAGAGTAGGTTGTTGAAGTTATGTTGAAGATATGTTGAAGTTGGGTTGTAGTCCATAAGTTGTTGATGTTGAGATAATAGACTGAGAGTGAGAGAGACTCTATGTTTGAAGGGTTAGGGAGAGTTTTGCAGAGAGAGGCTTACACTATAGAGAATCTAGGAAATATGGGGAAGGATATCCTGATATATTTATAGTAAGCACAATGCACAAGCCTAGGGATATTGCATAAAGAATAATAAAGAATCTAGTCATTGTGGACATAGCCCAAAGTTGAGCGAACCACATTAAGACTCTGTTTCTGAATGTCTTATTATTTGATTTTTCATGAATTCTTTATTTATGCATAAGTAGATTTATATATGTGTAGATTATGCAAAATAAAGATGAATTTTACAGTGAATGATTTGTTTTACAACCTATGTCATAATGATGCTGCATAATTGATGTTGCTAATTAATCAAGGGAAATAGATACAAAATACTACAACCATGGTAGATAAAGTAGGAATGAACATGGAGATAGCCTCACACCCCCTCATACCTGTAGAAAATTGGTTTCTGCAACCCCAATAGATGCCTTGGGTTAGACTTCACTTGCATGAAAGTGATGCCAAAAGGGTCGATGTCTATAGGGTTTGTTTGTTAGATAACTTGAACCCATGGTCGTATAACCACACGCTAACAATTTATAAACTAGAAGACACAAATTAAAGGACTAATTTATGGGAAACATGATTTTTTTCAAGTTTATAGAGGTGTATGCAAGTCGTAGAAGGAAAAATCATGTACATACACAGTTCACAGTGGTGAAAGGTATGTACATATGAATATCATAGTTGTGAGAGTCGTGTACATAACTGGGTTGCAGTTGTGACATGTGCGTACATGGTCGTACAAGATCAATACAAATGTATTTTCAACAAGGTGGTTTGTTTAGAAATAGAAGGAGGTCGGGAAGTCACTAAGGAGATCTCAGATATGTGGAGAAGGACTTTAATCTAGAGATATGAGCCACATGAGAGAACATAGGAGTAGAGAAGGACTTTTTCTCATGTTCCTTTGTCATCCACTTAGGAGAAAAGATATATTTTTGCTCAAGTGCTTAAGCCACAAAGGACAATGACACACTGGGATATAATATGGGTGAAGAAGTTCAGTCATCCAGAGATCAGAGGGTGATAGATATATTGGAGTCAGTGACTCATAGATAGAGAAAAGAAGGAATTTTTCTCAAGGATACCTATTGGGTCTCCTTTTTTATGCCTCCAGTTACCTTATCTTGTCCTCTATCTTGACCAACTTTACCTCAGAGATATGCACCATTTTCCCATTTTCTTCAAATACATGTATTTTATCCATTATTGTGTATACATGACGTAACGTATGTTTAAATCATGAATATGAGATTTCTTAATAATTGGAATTGAACGATTGATGTTAAATGATCTCTAATTACCTTGGTTCATTCAAGAAGATATTATGACAGATATCTTACTCATACAGTACCCATTTCAACATTCATCTAGTATTCAATTCATTTGGTACCAATGTATTTGACTGTGCGCGTCCGATACCAATCTTCATGTTACACCTGTACATTTCTAGTACTAGTTCTGCATCTACAGACTTTGTTATTTGAACTAGTTTTATTTCGGTGGGTCCAAGGATGTTTTTGGTCAGAGAATATTTTGTTTGTTGTAAACTATGATATTTTTCATCCTCGTGAACTTCATGTCATGAGGATGAATCCATTTCCATGAAAAACGTTAGATTTTCCAATTGTAATATTAAAGCACTCATTTGATATTATCTTGAGGTATTGGTTGTAATGATTGTTTATCTTTAAGAAGAGGCCCCTAGAGATGATAGATATACAAGGATTAAGTAAAGAATTTTTATGTTGGAGATATGATTCCTGAGTAAATTGTTTTGTAAACATTTTTCTGAAGTAATGATATGAGTTACAATTTATGAAATTGATGTGTTTGATAAAGTTATCCATTCTGTAAGTTTCTTTGATCTTCCTTGTTGGTACGGCAAGGGCATGCCAATCCAACCAAGGTAAGCCTATTTGTAACTATTGTGTGAATGTAATTTTATTTTTGTGTGAGTGAAACAATTTCATAGTTTAATTGTAAAACATTTAGTATAATTTCATTTCTGTTGTGTTTCAGTAATACATTTGATAATGTGCAATACAGGTTTGTGATAATTCTGTAGATGTTCATAATTTCTAAGTGATCATTTCTTATTCTTATGTGTGTGAACAATCATTTTCTAAGTTGTGTTCTTAAATGTTTGTTTCTATTTTGCAAGTACAGAAAAAGTTAAGATCCCATGATTCACCCTACATGGACCATTAAATGGAGAATCTCAATACACCTAATTGTTCCTATGTAGGAACAAAGAGTTTCTTCCAAAATTGATTAAGTTATGAGTGATTACAGTTACACATCAAAATTCCTCACTTTGATAATGTCACATTCTGATTTTCGCAAGTGTTGCAAGTGTCGTACTTTTATCACAAGTGTCGTAAATGACACATTTTCGTTATGCATATGTCACATTGCGAATGACACCATGGAAACACTTGATACATCCTCTAGAACATGTTGGAAGGAGAAACCGCATCATTTGACAAACTAAACAAAAAATTTTGCCTTGAGAATTGGTCATCTTGACGAAATTTTGGAGAATCAACGCTCCCCTACTCATATGTGGGGAGTGCTAGCACTTTCTATACATCTAGTAGGGATTGTTTTAATGCTCTGTTTCCCATTTTGAGGGAGCACTGATTGGTTGAGAGAATCATGGGAAGAACTGCCCCTTTTCTCTAAGGAAATCTAGAGATTATTCTAGTTGGTTTGGCTCAAATCCAATCTTTAGGCTGCATCTAAGGAAGATACCACAATTGATGGAGTCATATCCTCAACTTATCCCAAATATAACCAAGGTGGTTGAGCCTCTCAAATCCTATAAAAGGGGGTATTATCATGGTGAAGAGGAGGATAATAATCAACAAAAGTATTGTCATTTTGATCATGGATATTTTGAGCAAGAGGTTGGAAAAGGAAGAATTGGAGAGGTTACTGCAACTGAATCTACACATTTTAAGTATCTTTTTAATGTTCTCATTAATATATGTTTGGCCTATTTCCTTCAAGTTTTTGTATTATTGCATATACTTGTCTATTATGGATAAATTTAGTTTAAACTAATCTTGATAGAGTAGGAAGTATTCATTTTCTTCGTTTTCGATTGGATTGCAGATATAGTGTCATGCTAAGGATCTTGGAGATCAATTTTAGTTGGGATTAAGCGAGGACAAGCTTCAAAACAAGGTACATCATTATTTATTCCTCTCTTTTATTTGATTATCTTAACTACTACATTTAAAAGGATGTTAGTGTCCATTTTCATCTTTCTATCTTGGTAGTAGGGGTCTAGAATCCAAAAGGATATTCAATTGTACACATGGGAATTTTCCTATAACATAATTTGGTGACTCTACTGGGGAAAAGGTTGTGTCAACACAGTGTAGTAGTACTTCCTTCCTCATGTTTTGGAGCTTGAAATACTTGAGTAACCCGTAGTTTCACAAATTTTCTCTCGCTTGAGGGATTTGGAGAGTGACAATATCATTGAACTCATGTTCACTCTCTTTTCACTCTATCATGGATAAATAACTGGTGAAATATTAAAATGCAACATTTAAACATCATTTGTCAATTTTTTATGGAAGAAAATTGTTTCTATTTAGCCCAAAAGACAAAAGAGTTTTGAGTTCTGCACCTAGCGCTCCTTAAAAACTAACTACAGAGAACTAACGCTCCCTAAGAATGTGCACCAGTGATTTGAAATCATGATCAGTGCTCCCCTCAATGATTTTAGTGAGCATTGATCTAGTTCGACACTCTAGGGATTCCTAAGGAGCCCAGAATGCTCAAAACATAAGCTAAAACACAGAAAAAAAACCATAAAAAATGATGAGAAGGGAAATATGACCAACTTGGTCAGGAAAAAAATGGAAATGATCACTCACAACTCCCATAGTCTCAGATTGAAAAAAACCTCCTAAAGGTGGAAAGTTACAAATATGGAGGAGTTTGGTAAAAAATCAAATGGTAAATGAACTTTTTGACATGTTTCACTATTTGATAGGTTTATTTTTTTCTATTTCTCCTTATTATAAAGTCATTTTTGGGTTTTTAATCTTTTTTCAAGAAGTTACTAATGCTTTGGGCCAAAAAATGTTTGTATTTCTCGGATTTCAAGAAGCATCTTTTCACCAACCTTGTGACACTGACGAGCATAATCTTTGTTCTTTCTCATGCTCGAAAAAACATGAGAATGTAACCGAGTATAATTTTATCACTTTTTAGGACTCGTAAAGGTTATACTAAAAAGGAAACCCCTGGAGTCATCTTCAAGTTTTTTTTACTCTCTAAATATGAAAATATCGTCGAGTGATCTTGCTTCCTTTCACACTCGTTAAAATTTTTGGAAAGATCGTCTCCCGAGTAGTAGTTTATCTCTTTTTCGGACCTCGGGGACTAAAATTATGAAAAAGGACAACCCTGGAGTCACCTTTAAGTTATTTTTAGACTCTCTAAACATGAAAACCCACTGATTTTTCTTTCTCTAGACTCACTAAAATCACACATTGAAGGGCCCATACAGACTGAACCCTTACTTATTCTAGTTCGTTAAACAAAGGAAGAGGGACTTACCGAAGGTGAGTTATATCGAACATGTTTTATCCTCCTCGAGCTCGTTAAAATAAAAAGAGGTACTCATCTATTTAGATGGGGGGAAAATTTGAAGGAAGTAGGTCAAGTTGTCTTTGAGAATTGTTACAAATAACTCTTGCAGTCACCCTTGAACATGACACTTTTTTTTACCTTCATTTTGAACACTTGGATAATCTACTAAACCTATGCACTGAACCAATCCTATGAGTATTTCCACTCCTTTGGGCCATCCGACGCATTTCATAGCATCTGGTGCATTATGTTTTGGTCCACATTACGTTTATTCTACCAAGTCTCATGTCATGCCTCAGTGTTCAAGGGAATTATCCGCCTTGAGATTCAACCATCACAAATTTCTAGTTTCAATACCCGTGTGAGTCCATACTCATTTGATTCACCATATTACATCTCTTTCCTATGTCAGTTTCATGTCAATTATGGGGGATACATCAAGGCCCTCATTCGATGAGTCTTTTCCTATCGAATTCAACATATCATCTGGGAATAAGACTTAGAATCCAATTAGTATATTGAGACCTGCATGCCTCAATGGAAAACCTCCTCGCCTCTGACAGTAGGTTTACATCATTGACCTCTGATCAGATGATTCCATGAATGTTCGACTTCAGCTCATTTACTCACATTTGTTGGATTGTACTAGGGTACATTGGGAGTCATTGACATCATTGATGATTTCCATCGCACGTGTTAATGATTTACATCAATGACCGGTAATCAAGTGGTTTCTACCATGGCCGAAATTAAAACATCTTTTCACATGGCTATATTCATACCACATTAAGATTGGGATGAAGACCCTAGGTTGAGAATTCACTCTGTTATCTCCTTTTCCCGGGCTGTGAAGGAGATCATTTGAGAATGTTGATATATAGACTGTCACATAGATCCACATTGTATTGTTCTGTGGATAGGTTTTATCATCTCATAGCTCCACTGTGTATTTATTGTGGCTACAATCAATTCATGTCATGGAGGTATGGATCCAAATTGTATATTTGGTGGCTATACCCTTAGTAAATATCATCATGGATACACAATGTATTTATTGGTGGTCATACCTTAAGTTGTTTGTTACCCAAGCATAGGTATTCCTTCCTTGAGTTTGAAACACATGATAACATTTGTTTGATGGTTGTTTGTAGCTTCTACCAGGTTCTTCGACTAAATACCCTTGATTCAAAAAATCTACAAAGCGTTTCAGTCATCAAATTTCATCTTTTGAATTCACACTTTGGGGGAAAATATGTTACACGTCAAAATTCCTCACTTCGATAATGTCACATTCTCATTGTCGTAAGTGTTGCAAGTGTAGCGCTTTTTTCACAAGTGTCATAAATGTCACATTTTATTTCTGCATATGTCACATTGTGAACGAAACCACAGAAACACTTGATACATCCTATAGAACATGTTGGAAGGAGAAACCACGTCATTTGACAGACTAAACAAAAAAAATTCCTTGAGAAATGGTCATCTTGACAAACGTTTGGAGAATCAAAGCTCCCCTGCTCATATGCAGGGAGATCTAGTGCTCTCTGTCCATCTATTAGGGAGCGTTGTAGCGCTCTATTGCCCTTTTTGAGGGAACACCGATTGGTTGAGAAAATCATCGGAATAAACCCCCCTTTTCTCTAAGGACAACTAGAGATGATTCGAGTTGGTTTGGATTGAATCCAATCTTTAGGCTTCATCTAAGGAAGATTCCACAATTGATGGAGTCATATCCTCAACTTATCCAAAATATAACCAAGGTGGTTGAGCCTCTCAAAACATATAAAAGGAAGAATTCTCATGGTGAAGAGGAGGATAATAATCAGAAAAATTATTGTCATTCTAATCGTGGATATTTCAAGAAAGGGGTTGGACATGGAGGACTTGAAGAGGTTGTTGCAACTGCATCTACAGATTGTAAGAATATTTTTAATGTTCTCATTAATATATGCATGGCCTATTTCCTTCAAGTTTGTGTAGTATTGCATATACTTGTCTATTATGGATCAATTTAGTTTAAACTAATATTTATAGAGTAGGAAGTCTTTGTTTTCTTCACTGTCCATTGGATTGCAGATATCGTGTCATGCTAAGGAGCTTGGAGATCAAGTTCAGTTTGGATTAAGCGAGGACAAGCTTCAAAAAAAGGTACACCATAATTTCTTCCTCTATTTCCTTTGATTAGCTTAACTACATTTAAAGAGATGTTAGTGTCCATTTGCATCTTATCTTGGTAGTAGGGGTCTAGAATCCAAGAGAATATTCACCTGTCCGCAGGGGAATTTTCCTATAAAAATTACCTTTTGAATATTGTGTCCAGAAAGTTGATTACAGTTTACTATTGAAATTAGTTGCTACAGAGGATATAGTCAAAGTCCATGTTTTTGTTTCATGAGCCTATAAATGGATAGATTCATTACCTGAGAAATTACCTTTAGATCACATGCTTGTTGGATTTTGTTTATGATTTTTTCTTTCTGATCTTTAAGTTGTGTGAGGAAGATAGATTGAAAATTGTAAAACAATGTATTGGTTTTGAGTGCTTCTTATTCAGAATATACTCATCAGACATAGGAACTTATCTGTTATTGAAACATGTAGTGTAAAAGTCTTTTGATTACAAATCTTGGTCGATAATTTATGTTTGGTAATATATTATACATATAATTGCACCAACATTTTGGCGTCGTTGTCAAGGAGTTGTAAACGATAATAGGTAGTATTTGAATCAGATTTATATAATGGTTTTGGATTGGTTTTAAGGACTACCTAAGGGAGTAGAGGAGACAGTAAGACATGAGGGAAGATCCCATGCATCCACTTTAGTGGGGTTGCTCCAAATTTAGGTTGTCCTCTCCCTTTCATGCAAAACTATTTTTATTTTAATGCAAGTGTGTTTTTCCTTCTTTTATGCAAAAGTGTGTTTTTATTTATGCAAATTTAGTTTTATTTGTGATTAGATGACTTGTGTGAACCGATAACCTGGTGACAGTAGGGTCCCATTAATGCAAGGAGTTCAAGTTTGGTGTGTTTTATTTTTGCAAATAGTTTAAATTTCTTAGTTTTAAAATTCAGATCTTTGATGATAAATCATTTTAGGGGTGTTGTAAGAACCCTCGAGTACTAATTTTTGTTGTGAGACAGAGATGATCGACCAACTAGAGTAATTCATGGATGATCAAGATCTTGAAGAATGTTCCTTCAATAAATTTCTCACATTCTAGTAGCATCTGGGATATCCACCTCTTAGGAAGAGTATATCTTGCCAACAGTCAAGAATTTATTTGTCTCTCCACAAGAAGATTTAGAAGTCCCTTCAAATTCCTCTTTTCAATTTGTTGAGGAAACGAAAGAAACATGGATATAATTCAATGGAGAGAAACCATTGGAACTTGAGATTGAGGGTTTCTTAGCATACCTCTCAGCAGAGCTTGTATCTACTCCAAAGACCAATCATCTTGAAGAAGATAATTTGCATAACATGGAAAAGGACGACATGTCGTGTGACCTAAACAAAGAAGGGAAACAAGAATGTCATGATCATATTGAAAGATGGTTCCAATTAGTTATCAGGTCACACTACTCTTTTACTTTTCATTATTTTTTTATCTCATCATCAAAGCAGTTGGTCCTTCATACTCTAGTATGCATTAAAACTTATCATTTAAACCTGAGTATGAATATATTTCTAACCATGTTACGCACATGGCTTCACTAGAAGTATTCCTATACTTGAAGGCCATTTTCTTTTGTTCAATTAGAGTAAGATAGTAAATAAATAAATAAAATTTTCATATAAGTGCAATGCAACCTATCTTTCATACTTTTCATAAATGGGAACGTAAAAAGTTAACAAATCAATCAGTTTAAGATCTTTTTTTCCTCTAGTAGATTTATTTCTAAAATGTATGACAATTTTGTTTGGAATTTTATGAGAAGGTAATATCTTCATCCTCTGAATGCACACATAATACTGGAAGAGTATTTTCCAAAGCGAAGAAGACATCCTTGTCAATGAAAGAGAACACTTAAGGGAGTACTTCATGACATATTTCCTAAAATTTATTCTTTTTCCTTAAGTTGTTAAAAAAAAAAGATTCATTCGTGCTTTATCATTACCTATCTATTTTAAGACCACTATTTCACAAGGATGATCGATTAAGTGATATTTATAATAGAAATTGAAATTGAATGTTAATTCCAAACTATTTTATTCATATTTAATTTTTTTTGGTCAAATAAATCATGAATAATGTATGCATTGTTCAACTTTTGACATTTTCCATGAATTTTTTATTTGTAAGCATGAATAAAAACCTAGTTTTAATTAGTTCTATTGGTTTGTTTTTAGCAGTTGTTCGCAACCCTCTCAGAAACCCTCCTTATTTTTTTAGCATCTCACATTGTGCGCATGAGGGCATAAAAAACCTCATGCATGGGGGGGTGGTTGTCAAGACCTTCAGATTCTTTTTCAGCTTTTGTCAACAAGTCCAAATCAACATGTTAAGTGTTGGAATTTGATAGTCATTTCTAGAATTCTGGTACCAATACAAAATTTATGCATTAGTTACCTATAGAATTCTAGTACCAATACTAAATTCTTGCACCAGTTTTAGTACCAAGTAGTGCTTAGTTTCAACCAACATATTTTACACAGTTTATGTTGCTTCCCATATAATTTCAAATAAAAACCTTCAGGACTGCTATGCAATTGGGGATGGACTTAGTTGAAGCTAAAAAATAGAGGATATTGCAGCTGAATGAGTTTGATGAGATTAGACAATATGCTCTTTATAGGACTACACTCATTCAAGAACAAAGGACTAAATGACATGATAAGTACAACGAGAAGAATTATTTCCAACTAGGTTATTCGACCTTGATGTATGATAGTAGGTTCAAGAATTTCAAAGGTAAATTGGCCACTCGATGGTTGGGACCCTATGAAGTAGACACATTTTATGGAAATGGTTCAGTTAAGATAAAAATTATTGATGAATATTAGACTTCCTTTTTCATGAATGGACATTGATTGAAAGTTTATCATAATCCTCTGTCTAAAGAGGATTTTATCAAACATGTTCTTCAAAATTATGAAATGCAATTGCTTGGAAAGGGGAGTTCTCCTCTTGCTGATCCACCACTGTAAGTTTTGTTGTGTGATTTAATTTAACTTTGTACATATATTTATATAGGTGTGTTGTTAGATAGTGATTTTGGTGTTACTAACAAGAGAAAAAGATAATTGTGTTCTCATTTAGATAAGCTAATAAGGAGGACATATTCCAGGTGTAAGTTTATTCCTTTATCCAGCCCTGGTAGATTACTTATGAAAATGGGCCTAATTGAGTTTCCTTTAAGTTTTCCAGACTCCTAAACATTGAAAATACTAGTGAGAAGGAACTGGCCCAGGCTCGAGAAAAATCCATGGGATAGAAAATGGAGTTTTCTTTAAGTTTTTCAGACTCCTTAAAATTTAAAACACTAGCGAGCATTAACTGATTTGGGCTTGAGAAAAATCCACAGGACAATACTAGTTAGGTTTTACTTTCCAATAAAATGGAAGTGGTAAACATAAGCAGTGGTTAGTTTGGAGGTTTTTTCATCTCAACAAGAGGTTGTCCAACTACAATTTCCTTCTTGTTACAGAGCTTGGAGCCCAATCATTGAATTATTTTTCCTCATTTTATGACACTTCCACTGCAATTTCAATATTCTTGTACCGGTGTGTTGTTTGTAGTTTTTCCAGTATCATACTTCAGCATAAACAATTCACATGCATCATCAGTAAGTGCCAACACCTACTCCAGCTTGATCCTCAGAACATGCTAAGATACATAGAGAAGCTTACAATATTCCAATTTGAAGACTACACCTTCAGGTACCTTATCAAAATTTCATCTGGTACTAAAGAAAAACTCCCTGTATTCATCTGGTACAAAATAAAACTTCATGTGTTCATCCGGTAATGATGGTGGAATTTTGGTAAAAATTATCCTCTACTTGATGTTTTCCTTGTTTGACAAAGAACACTTCAGGTAATGGAGGTATGTGCTTGTCGATTGAAATATATGATATCTAATTTGACATTAAATTGTCAACCCAGGTGCTAGCAGGAAAACCCCCCCTTAAGACTACACTAGGGCTCAGAATGTAGGCAGATCACAATCGTATAAAATTCAACTACTTTTCTAACTATCCCAAACATACCCTAGACTTATACAAGAAAAGTAAAAGTGAGAAGGATCGGGTAACTGTACCTCTACTCTGCTTCTAGTGATAATCCTCTCACACCTGAAAGCTTTGTTGATTGCAAACCTCCTCCCAAGGTTGGTCTACATTCAAAGACAGACAAATATAAAAATACAAGTATGAAATTCATATAGAAACAAGGGTTAGATGTTAGAATAAAAACATAAATCAAATGGAAACATTTTATACACCATGATTTGGGATAGGAAAAGTACTTCTTTTATTGAGAATACAATGATCACTTACAACCAAAGCCGGCTACTGCTCCATGAACCTAGTACGAGCTCCTCTTCACCAAGCTCCAAGTGCACCTCTATATGGCTTCTCCTCTCAACCTTCTTTTTTGGAAGTAAAATGGGTTTCTAATGGAGGAAGAAAGGCAAATTGGGGAATTTTGAGGCAATTCTCACAAAAGGGCTGCAATTACTTGGGGCAAGGAGGGGATGTGAAACGGGAAGATTTTCACTGTTCTTATGTCTAGATGTGGAATGAGACCCAAAAACCTCCTTTTATATGAAAAAATAATGGTTATTCGGTTGGGTGATGGGCTATAGGCAGTGGATTAGTTGGGGAACTACCCAATATTCCGTAATCTCAACGAATTCCTTGCAACTTTTTATTTTTTTCAACTTTTTCAAGTAAATGCGGGTTGTAGTGGTGCATCATGCATATGTATGCGGGTTGTATTGGTGCAGCATGCATATGTATGCAGGTTGTAGTGGTGCAGCAAGGGTATGTACGTGGGCAGTATTGGTGCAGGGTGTGTACATCTTCAAAAACTGGGTTTTTTAGAAGAGCAACACAGTGATGGCATAGAAAAAAATGCAAGTAAGAGGTCCAAAGGCCAAGTATGCATATGTAGATAAATTTAGGGTTATAACAGATTCCCCCTAATGTGTGAGGTCAGAAGAGCATCTGATGGCTAAAAAACATTAAAAAATCTTCACCAATGTATGAAATGAGTGAGCCCGAGACCAGAGTTCAGGAGGTGCCATCTACAAAAATAACAATTGTCTCTTCGAGGAGGGCATTGTTAAGAAACAAATATCAATATAGCATAGAAATCCCTCAGAATAAGTACTCAATGCCTTGAAAAAGAGATAATTTCGGATAATAAGCCTCTTCGAGGGGGAAACCTCCTTTTACCCCACATAAATGTTCAAGTACAAGATGATTCCAAATGAAAATGTCTCCTTGGTATATATAGGAGACTGGGAGGTATAATAACAACTAATGGAATAAATATGACATAAATAAAATAACATTACTAATGTAATATTCCCCAATTAAGGGGTAATGAGCCAATATTAGGGCTTAACATGCCCCTCCCCTTGAGACAACTGTTTTCCGCAACGCTTGAATAACTCTGGATGCTTCTGTATAAAATACTCATATTGCCAAGTGGAATCTTCAGCCGGTAGTTTCCTCCATTTAATGAGATACTCTGAAATGGATGTATTCCTCAGCTAGCGAATTCTTGTGTTAGTGATGGCTTCAGGATCCAATATGATTTTTCCTTCCTCGTCAATTTTTGCCAATATAGTTTGAATTGGGATCTTGTCTCCTATAACCTTCTTTAAGCATGAAACATGGAAAATTGGGTGTACTCGTGAAGATGCAGGCAAATCCAATTTGTAGGCCATAGTACCAATCTTTTGCAACACCTTATAAGAGCCATACTACTTTAGTGATAATTTATTATCCTTCTTGGCTTGCTTGAGGGACATCTGTTTGTATGGTTGTAGTCTTAAACACACCCAATCCCCTACTTCAAAACTTCTTTCACTATGATGTTGATCTACTTGTTGTTTCATGCGATTATGTGCCATGGTCAGGTTGTCCTTTAAGATTAGGAGAACTTGTTGTTGATTCTCGATGTGATCTTCCACTACTTGAACCTTAGATTTTTATTTTAGAGAAGAAGTGATGGAAGGAGGGTGGTATCCATAGAGTGCCATAAATGGTGTCATTTTTGTTGCAGTATGAAAGGAAGTGTTATACAACCATTCTGCCAAGGGTAACCATTTGAACCATTGTTTTGTTTATCAGAGACAGAGCAATGAAGGTAGCCTTCCAAACATTTGTTCACTATCTCAGTTTTTCCATCAGATTGAGGATGATAGGATGAAATATGAGCCAATTGAGTACCCAAACAAGAAAATAATTATGTCCAAAAATGTCCAGTGAAGATGGGATCTCTATCACTTACAATAATATTTGGGCTGCCATGTAGCTTTTGAACTGTCTCCATGAATGCAGTGGCAACTGCACTAGATTTGAAGGGATGAGAGAGTGCACAAAAGTGTGCATACCTGGTCATTTTATCAACAATCACCATGATGACACTCTTTCCTTCAGACTTCGGTAACCTTGTGATGAAATCCATGGAAACCTCCTCCCAGCACTGACTTGGGATGGCTAATGGTTGTAAAAGATCCGGGGTCTTAATTGTTTTCACCTTATTTTGTTCACAAACCAAACATTCTGCCACAAACCTTTGAACATCATTTTTAAGGCCATCCCCAAAAAAATCCTTCTTGACTCTATGGTAGGTTTTCAAAAATCTTGAGTGCCCTCCTACTGGAGAGGTGTGAAATTCCAATAGTACCTTTTGTTTGAGTTGGGAGTTCTTACATAAATATAA
>CBVK0103155642.1:0-13806 GCA_900067695.1 Picea abies
GTAACTCTTATACTATTGTTAATTTCTCATTGGATATAGTTGAATGGTTTAAGTATAATTTGAAAAAGGTTTTAAATTGTACTTGATACTGATTCACCCCCCTCTCAGTATCAACAATTGGTATCAGAGCAGGTTGCCTTCATAATAGTTTAACCACTAGAAGGAAAATCTTGAGCAGAGATGGATGACCATGAGCACATTGCAAATGGGATTCAAAAATTTGATGGAAGAAATTATGCATATTGGAGTGATAGAGTGAAAACTTACCTAACAGCTTTGGGAGTAGACATTTGGTACTCAGTTTTAAATGGCTATGTAATCCCAAATAATGCTCCAATTGATCCAAATGAGAAGAAACTTATGAGTTGTAATTCAAAAGCCATACATGCTATTCTAGCAGCATTGGCACCAACCATTGCTAGCAAAGTGATGGGCTGCAAAAATTCTAAAGAGGTATGGGACAAACTCAAGAGTATCTACGAAGGTGATCCAAGAGTATCTAGCAGGACAAGCTTCAATGACATAGAGAAGAATTTGAAAATTTGAAGATGAATGAAAAGGAAGATATTGCAACCTATCTTCTTAGAGTTGATGAATTTTTTAATGCTATCAGAGGATTAGGTGAAGACCTCGATGAGTCGTTGGTTGTACAAAAAGTGTTGAGATCGCTTCTCTTGAAGTATGATGCTAAGGTCTCCGCCATTGAAGAAACTAGGGACTTGACCAAAATGACAATGGATGAATTACATGGGTCTCTTATAGCATATGAAATGAGAATAGGTACAGAAAGTAACCAGACAAACAATGAAGCAACCTTTAAAGCCATAAAGAATACAAAAGATAAGGATAACGACCTTGATGAAGAAATAACAAATTTTATAAGAAGGTTTCAGAAGGGAAGTGGAAGATACAAAGGTAAGTCTCCTCTCAAATGCTTTAACCATGGTATAATTTGACATATTGTTGAAAACTTCTACCATAAAAAGAGAAGTCTCAACAATAAAAAGAGATTCTACTCCAAGGATGATAACATCTCCTCAGATGAGAGTGATGAAGAAGATAATGATGGAGGAGAAGTCCTCTTCATAACCCAAGAAACCCAGGATGATAATCACAATAATTCTAAAGAAGAAGAAATCATTTGTGAAGAAGATTCAGATGAAGAAACACCTTGATTCCTTTTGGGGATACAAAGACAATGCAGAGAGTGAACAAGAATATGAGAATCTTGAAAAGTTGAAGCATGTTGAAACTGAAAATAACAAGCTTAGAAACAAAAAAATAATACTAAAAGGTGAATTGAGTAGTTGTGAAGAAGAGAATTACAGGCTTGGATATACCATTAATAGCTTGAAGGAACAATTAAAAGATTATTAGAAATTGAAAGAAGAATTGGATCACACAAAAGGGGAGCTACTATTGACAACAAATTTTTTGAAGAAGTTCGAAAAAAACATTGAAAAATTAGATGAGATCCTTAGCAGTCAAAGATCTCCAAACGACAAGACATGACTAGGATACAATGACAGTTTGAAGACAACAAAACAAGAGAAGGAAGTTGAAAATGAAGAAATCAAAACTCCATAACAAGTTGAACAACAAGATAGAAGACTAGAATTCAAAAGGAATGAGACATCAAGAATATCCTCTCCCATCAGGTATGAAAGCAATCAGTATGAAGGAAACTACAGAAGAATAGATCGTGAACCCAGATGGACCACACCACAAAGAAGATCACTTAGGCCCATGTATCAAAATTTCTATCTTGGACATTGTTATACTTGTGGAAATTTTGGACACAAGGCAATCAATTGTAGAATTAATGAAAGGAATAACTATGCAAGCTACATGAATGGTGAAAATAGTAGATATGGCAATGTTTGTAGACCTATCGACATAAATTATAATCCATTTGACCCATTAATGGATCAAATTATTGTATGTTACAAGTGAAATAATCTTGGTCACAAAGCACGAGATTGCAGAGAGATGAAGGAAGATAATCGTATGCCAAATGTCTTCATACCAACTACAACATGGAAAAGGAAAGAAATTCCACACAATGAAAATTGTCGAATAACATTGGTTGCTAAAGAATGCAAAGAAGAATATGAATGGTTCATAGACAGTGGGTGCTCATCTTATATGATCGGAGATCAAATAAAATTTGTCAGCTTGAAGAAAAAGGGTAGAAATGTTGCATTTGGAGATGAATCATCTACCAAAATACTTGGAAAAGGAACTGTAAAGCTTGGAAGTGAAAATGTAAAAGCAGGAAAAGTCCTATTGGTTGAATATTTGAAGCATAATCTACTAAGTGTTAGTAAAATGTGTGATCAAGGATACACTCTTACATTTGATTCCTGAAAATGTAAAATCAGAGAAAATAACTCAGGAAGATTGGTTGCAATTGAAACAAGAAGAACGAACAACATATACATCCTATACATGAAGAAGAGAGAGAAGACATAAGACACACAAAAGGATTCCAAGGAAGAAAAATTCCCAAAGACCAAAAATAAGGTTGAAGTATTATTGAGTGCCACATGTTCAGGGGGAGTAGCCCCAAAGTAGAAGGTTACCTTTTTCCATTAAAATCAGGGGGAGAAGCCCTACCCTTTTCCATTGATTTCAAAGGGGGAGATAAATTGAGATCATGATGATAGGGGGAGCATGAGTGTTACCATCAATAGAAAAGGGGGAGATGTTGGAAGATTGGTTGTTGTCATTAATGTCAACTGTAGTCATTGGTTTTGGACCACAAGATTGATGAAGGTATTTGGAAATGAAGGACAATGCACATGAAAATAAAATACCCATGGATGGATAGTATACATCATGTTGTTTTCAATTGTATGTGGCATGTCATGTGGTTCCTCATGGTTGAGGAGAAATGAATTTTTGAAGATGACAAAGTAAATTGAAGAAGGAAGTACATGTAGGCCCTGAAGATAATTAAAGAAAAGAAGAAGATAATTAAAGAAAAGAATTACAAAATAAGAAAGTGTCAGGTCGGCCTTAATGTTAAAAGGAAGTGACATAAATGGTATAAATAAATATCATTATACATTCATTTGATACACAAGTCGAATTTCATAGGAAATCAAAAGTAAAGAAGGCCAGATTTCAATGAAGGATGAAGTCTTTTGGTGATGTGTTCTAAGGTATGTTATTTTCAGGTCATCTTACCTTTTTCACTATAACTTTTTTTCTAGAACGATTCAGATGGTGAAATTGATATGGTATTGAGAAGACATATCGAGGTACCTGTGGTAAAGTTTTCAGCTCTTGATTCACTAAAATTATGGAAATACACTCTGTGGAAGATAAGGTTTTTGACCAATCCTGAATCTAGTCAATAAACAGGTATTTTGGGTAAAACAATCATAACTTATTCATAGAGAATCCAAATTAAGTGGGGAAAATTGCATTGGAAAGAGTATGGATAGTAGTTTCTTGTGTGCGATTTTCAGAATCTGATGTTAAATATTGAGTGCGAGGAATTCCGTACAAGTTCGGTCTCCTGAATAAACCAAAATTGAACAAAGTCTACCATTCTCTCTATAATTTCTTTTTGGGGAGGATTCAAGGGGTGAAACTTGGAGAATTTTCAGAGAATACATTGAGTAATATCATCTATAGGATAATATTATTCCAAGAATTTAAGAATTTCATAAATTGAAGAAGTCTCAGAAAGCATTATCAGGTTATATGTGATGGTTGGTTGATGGTGATGATTTAATGTAAAGTTTTATTATCTCTCATATATTCTTGGGTGGAAGGATGGGGACATGATGGAGAGTTAAATACTATCTTGATATTGGAGGATTATATATTCCTCTTGGAGATTTATCCCTCCCTTTACATTTGGAAGCTGTAGCTACTTTTGGAAGTCATTACTTCCCTTGAACAATAACTATTGATTATTTCTCATATATTGTGCATCGTGTATTATGGTGTATTGGTGTAACTCTTATACTATTGTTCATTTCTCATTGGATATATTTGAATGGTTTAAGTATAAGTTGAAAAAGGTTTTAAATTGTACTTGATACTGATTCACCCCCCTCTCAATATCAACACAAGATATAAGTGGCTCTAATGTGCCTAGAACTGATGATCATCAACTGGTGTGAGGGAGTCCTACTCAACATGAAAATAAAACTGACTCATTGTAGGAAGAAGTAGTTTGGGTATGGCTCCCTACTCGTGATGATTTTTCTATAGTGAGTTCCCCAGTTGGCACCTCAGGAAGTGCTAGGTCATCCAATTCCTTCAGACCCGTAGATGGTGTTTTGGGTCGAGTATGTGGCATGGATACTAGGGGGAAAACATCAGGACCACTAGTGAGCATCAATTCTTTCTCGTATGTGGGAACCAATTGTTGTCAGGATCCAAAGTTGTCATTTCCCCCAAGTGAGGCATGGGGCCCTGTAGGTAATGTGTTTTTTGAGTTTTGTGATATTTCCTTTTTTTGTTGGTTTTTAGCATATATGATTTTTTTTATGAGATGCACACTGACACACATTGGTTGGTTTGTGCAGATGTAGGACTAGAGCATCTAGAAGGATGTGGCCGAGATCCTCGTCGGAGCAGCGATGAAGAGTCATCAAGAGGGGAGGGAGTTGGAAACAATGAATAAATGTGGTGTGTTTGATATAACTTGGAGGGGATGACCATGAGAGTCCCCCCCACACCAGAGCGTGATGTACCTGCGCAAATGTGTAGACACACTAAGGGTGTTTCTAGCCCCTTTCACCGACTTATTTGGAATATGTTGTGCTACCATGAGAATCATGACTGAGTGGCCCATGACACCCTATTTTTTACCAAACTCTATGTATTAGTCGGTCGGCACCTATATGTATCAGAAGGCTAGAAAACCCTAAATTTTGGTATATGCACCTCATTTTGGAAGGATGTAACCACACATTGCTAATATATATACATGTTTTGTTTTTGTTGTTACCTATGGTTGTCTAAATGTTGTGAATATTACCCCATGTTGTATGTACATGCATGCTTAAAAAATCAATTTTAATGAGACAAATGCCAATCTAACACATAGTTAGCTAACAATTCATCCAATGCATTAGATGTTCTTGGGATGTGGAAATATTTGATATGCTCAAAATAATGTCCAAGAAGGCACACCCTCAAATAATTACGCAAAATTTTGAGATGTCTAACATTGTATGTGCGATTCAACCGTGAGACCACAAGCTAAGAGTCCAATCTAACCATTAGATGATGAATGGAAAGTGAGAACTCTTTAGACAATATTTCAATGACGACACTATATTCTGCAATGTTATCGGTTGCAAGCCCAAGGTAGACACCTCTTGAAATCACAAGCTTGTCACTGGGCGAGAAGAGCACCCAAGTGATGGAATAATGTTTCGGGTACTACGATTGGCACCATCAGCGTATCCCACTATACTGAGGAGGAGGATGACATATACAAATCAATCATAAAGCATGATAAGAAGCTAAGTGAGAAAATTAACAAACGCATAAAATAAAACACACACCACTCCACAACCACACTAAAGCACACCTATGTACAAAGCATCATGTGGCCAAATGGCCTAAGCATAATAATTTTTGAGGTGGAGCCCATCGCAGGGCTTCGAAAGAGGATTCCCATCACAGTCCATGAGCTCGTAAGCCCCTCTCTTCAAGACATGTTTAACACTATAAGGACCATGTCAAAGGGGTTCAAACTTACCTACTCCCAAGGTGTCATGGTCCTAGTCATAAACCAATACCAAGTCATCCTCTAAAAAAACACGAGGACGGACATATTTTTCATTTTTTTCTTTGATGCACCACGTGTGTGTTTCAATGGCCAAAGTAGTGTCACAACATTGTTCATCAAGTTGGGTCAAGTACAAGAGATTCTCCTCTTCAATGAAGGTATTGGGTAATAGTTCTACCGCAATTTTTAATGACAAGATTTCTCATTCAATAGGTAATATTGCCTCTAGACCATAAACAAGTTGGAACATGATGAATCAATGGCAGTTTTGGTAGAAGTACGCTAAGCCCATAATGTCGAAAAGATCGTAAGGTGCCAATTTGTCTTGTGCTTCCCTAACATCCTCTAGATCATTGCCTTGAGGACACGATTTATGGCTTCTACTTGACCATTGGCCTGATGGTAATAGGGCATTGAGTTCTCATGATGAAAACCCAAACTAAAAACCAATTTGGTCATCATCTTGTTACAAAAATGGGACCCATGGTTCATCACTATGGTATTAGGGACATTGAACCTAGCAATTATGTGATTGAATACAAAAAGAGTAGCAATGGTGTCATTGTTAGAATAGGTAGGCATGGCCTTAACCTATTTAGTGAAGTATTCAACGACCACAATGATGTAGCCATGACCATTAGACAAGGTAGGCTTACATGCCATGAAATCAATGCCCCACTTAGTGAAGGGGTTGATGGTCACCACAGGATGAGTGCACATCTTACGACTAAATATTTGACAAGAATCACATCTCTAGACCACATTCATGCAATCTTTGACTATCGAGGGCCATAAATAGCCAGCGCACAATATTTTATGTGTAGTGGACAACCCAGAGAGATGTCTGCCACATACCTGAGCATGAAATTTATTGAGAACTCTTTCAACTTCCTCATGGAACAGGGAACAACATAGAATCAAATCAACTCCTTGATGATACATGGTTTCGTCTATAATAAGGTAGTGTCTATCCTGATGTCGTATACATCGATGTTCATCACAGGAAAAATGAGGATGGAAACATTGAGTATGGAGGTAGACCAATAAGTATCCATACCAAGGATCAAACGAATCAATAAGGAACAAGAAATCATTAGGAAAAGAGTCATTAACCACTGGTTCTTCATCGACTCGGGGAAGTTCAAACATCAGCTCTGCAAAAGCCAATGATTTCTTAGACTTTGATGAGACAAATTCCAAGTCAAAGTCTTGGTGTATCATAGTCCACTTCGAGTAATTTCCCCAATGATATGATGGCTAAGGATGTGTTGCATTGAGTTTGCATTGGGTTTTAATTGGAAACTACAGTCTTTTTGTGCAAGAGGATGTAATGGTGTGATCGTTGGACAACATAAACTACTGCCAAGGACAACTTTTCTACATGAGAGTATCGAATCTTTGGACCTGCAAGTCCTTTTCTAATATAGTAAATTATGCACTCTCATTACGTATCATCCTCTTGGACAAGAACCACGCCAATGGTGGATTCATAGGCTGTGAGATAGAGAAATAAGTCTCAAGTATAATTAGGGGGGATCAACAAGGGATTCGACATCAAGGCCTTCTTCAAAGCATCAAATGACCATTGGATTTGGTAATCCCACACAAAAGGTATACCTTTCTTCAATAGGTGCATAAAAACTTTCATGATATCGGTGTAATTGGCGATCAATCTACACAAAAGATTTTCCTTCGCATGCAAAATTTGAAGTTGATGAATAGTATGAGGGGGAGGAAATTTGATAATAGCATCGACCTTCAAGGGATCCACCAAGATCCCATACTTGGACACAATGAAACCTAGTAACCTCCCAAAAACCACGCAAAAAATACATTTATGTGGATTCAAATGAATGTTTTAGTAACGATATCGAATAAAAATGGCCCGCAAGTGACCAGGGTGGTACTCATGTCATTGTGAGTGAGCAACCAAATCATATAAATAAGATTCTATGATTATTTTCATGTTGTGTAAATGGTATGAAAACATGGCTTGCTGGAAAGTGGTTCCAACATTTTTAAGACTAAATGATAGTTTCTGATAAGCAAAAGTACCCCAAGGACAAATGAAGGAAGTCTTGTGTTGATCTTTTGATGTAGGAGCATCGCTCCATGTCAGTAGCCAGCCAGCCAACCACGTCAGCGCGCATGCATTCAAAGCTGAAGGGAGGCGCAACCTCATTTAAATATTTGTATTGAATGTAATTTAATGTGCTTAGGTTGTTGAGCCATGGAAGCCGTGCCTTTGAGTAGGCGTTAGGTAGATAGGCCTTTATTGTAGATCCACTGAGATCTAGATCCAGGCGCTGGAATAGACAACCATTGATTGTAATTTATTAGAGTAGGTACACCTGGAGAGAAGCGCTCGATTGAGCCCTCAGGTAAAAGAGATTATCATATCTCATTTTGAGTTAGAGTAGAGAGGGGAGAAGAACCAGAGAGAGCTCAAGAACACCATTGTAAATATATAGGCATTGTTGCTATTTTTAATACAAACAACAGTTTTTCCTGCATTATTCTGTATTGAGTGGATGCCTGGGAGTGTTCCCTTTATTCTGTAAATGTATGTTGTGGTTGTATGTTTGCAGAGAGTTGTGTTTGATTTCAGGTTGAAGGTCTTTGTGGCTTCACGCCAGGAGGGTGTGATAGAACATTGAGGGTTCTGAGGGTCGTGCACAGAGGATGCACTTCTGAACTCTGAGGAGTTAGACAAAGACGTGCTGAGGCACAGGACTGAAGTCAACAACTCAGGAGGAAGACCTTTGAGGTTGCTGAACACCTCAAGAGGCAAGGCTATGTGAGAGGAACACAGTTGCAGACAAAACTTTGCTGTAAGTTCTGTGGAGCTCTGCCAAGTGGGCATTGAGCGTGTGTACAAGAGTGCACAAAGGAAGGAACTCTGCTAAGAGTTCGGAGAAGACCAGAATCAATGAGGATTCTGAGAAGCTCTGCCAGGAGAGCATTGTGCAAGTGTAAAGGGTGAACAGGAAGACAAAACTGCTAAACATTCTGTGGAGAAGATACTCTGCCAGGAGGGCATCGAGAAGGTGTGCAGATAGGCACGGGAGAATAGAGAACTCTTTGAGTTATGGATGTGAAAGGAGAGTCCACTGAAGGGCCTCCACTGGGTTGTTGAATACCCAAAAGTACTCAAGAAGAGGGTTGAGCAGAAGGATAGCCAGGAAGGCATCCACTTCATTCTCCATCTGAAGGAGAGGGAAAGAAGACAAAATCCCCCAAGGGGTCTGAGTACTCGAGGAATCTCAAGAGAGACAACACTGTAGGTGCACAAAGACTCTTCAGGAGCGCAGACATCGAAATAATTCGAGGATTTGAGAGTAAGAACTCAGGAGGAGTTAGCGTTTTTATAAGCATGGTGAAGCTCAAGGTTCGGGAGCTCGTTGGAGAAGGAAGCCAAGACTGAGGCCTTGGAGAAATCAAAATTCTTCCAAGTGCAAAAATAAAGTGCAGAAGCTCAGGAGGAGTGAAAACAGCCGTCAGATCAGCCTGAAAGGAATATCTGGATCATTGATTTATCATGTCCAGGAGGAGCGTACAGGAGAAAGGGATCTGAGTTGTTAGAACTCACTCAGGATCCCCCGACAACCGTCAGATTTGCAGGAGTTGTGCATAGTTTAACCTTTGGAGGAGGAGCGCATGAGGAGGATAGTCTGAGCCATCAGATCTTGGATCATATCATCGACAGCCATCGGATCTGCAAGAGTCACATGGGAATTAACCCCGTGAACAGGAGGAGAGAAGTCCCGACAGGCATCGGGATATCATCCATCGGGAAATCAGAATTCTCAAGGTCGTGTGAACCGGGACATTGAAAGTCGCAATATCCCGACATAATCAAAACCGTCCATTTGAGGAGGACGTGTGGAAATCATCTAGCGGCATCAAAGGAAGTCCCGACAGGAGGTCGTTCATCAGCATATCGGGAATCAAGATATCGAAGATCCCGAGAGCCAAGGTTTTGGACATTGCAGAATTGCGAAACGCGATTTCCCGATAAGGCATCGGAGCACATGGGCCACACAGGAGTCGACGAGGAGGATAGGTATCATACTTTCGTGATGGGAAAAAGGATCATTGACGGGTCAACGGTTGTGAACCATCAGAGGATCGGGTATCAGAGAATCACGAGTCTAAAGGGTGCATGCACATTGACATCGCAAACCCCGAAACCCCAATGGGAAACTATATGGTCGAGGTCATATGGTAGTGGTCATATAGACCATGGTCTAGCTAGGAGGGCTAATGCACTAGGGGCATATTGGGATTCGAAGGATCGAGAGTCCTGAAGACAGGCGCAATGTGGTATTGAAAACTGTTGGAAATACTAAAACAACTGAGAGGGGGGTGGGTGAATCAGTTGTTTATAAGCTTAAACAATTTTACACTTTTTAAATACTTATTAAGATTTCTTCATGTGTCATCAAGCAACATACAACATATGGACAGTAAGAGTAAAGATCATCAGTCACACATAAAATATACACAGAGACAGATTTTTCACGAGGAAACCCATAAAGGGAGAAAACCTCTTCTTCTTCGAAATGATAGGCACTCTTTTTCAGTTCTGTACATCATCTATAATTGAGCACCAACTCAACGTGAGGCTGCTACCTCTATTTTACAAGCTGCAACTTGTTTGAGAGCTCCAACTCTCTGGTTTCTCTAGCACCCACTAGAAGGAAGCACCAACTCCCTGAGTATTCCAGCACCAACTGGATGGAAGCACCAACTTCCTGAATGTTCCAGCACCAACTGGATGGAAGCACCAACTTCCAATTACACAGGCTCCAACCTGCATAACAGAGAACACCTGTTCTCCCTTGCACCACCCTGCCACCCTGGTTTCTCTGGCCACTACCAGATGGAAGCTACAACTTCCTGTGTTCAAGCTCCCACTTGAACCTCTAAGGACAATAGTCCTCCCGAGCACCTCCCAACCTCCCTTAAATATTAATGGTTAAATACACTTTCAACTTTACAGATAAATCAGTTCTTACCAGTCTTTCTTTGTTCTTTAATTCTGGTCTTCTGTTCACTGTTCTGCTACTCTTCTCTTATTCAACAGGTCTGCTCTGTATCATGTCTTCTGTCGTTCTGCTCTGCTTCTGTTCTGTCCATCATGTTGCTCTTCTTCTGTTCTCGTTCTGCACAGTTCCTTCACTGCTTACTATTCCTCTGCTCATCTTCTTTTTCTTACTGTTTACTCATTTTTCATTCAGAACAATCCCCACTAATTCTGTCTTCTTTATTTTCTTTTATACACTTTTCTTTAACGATTCCACTTCCCCTTCCAATGGGAAATCCAACGACATCTGTCTTGGCAACTGAAACAATAACCAATTCATCATTCTCAGTCGGTTTCACTTAACGAATTTACAACTGAAGCGTTAATGTGTGAGGGACAACAACAACCCTCCGATCAATGTTTGATCCAACGGTTCAGATCCCATCGGGATTTCACTCATTGCGAATTCGACACTTTCGATGACATGATGTTTATGTCCACGGGAGTCGCGATTTCCTGATTCGCGATGTGCTTCAGCCCTCCTGGCCGAGCCCTGGTCCACGTGACCGTTACCCATGACCTTTCGTCGGGGTTTCGGGGTTTATAATGATAATGTGCATACACCCCCTTTACTTGCAATATGCCGATTCCCGACATCCTCTGTACTCCTTACACCTGTCCTGCATTTAACTCCTGGGTGGCCCACAGCCTATACCTCTTATCGGGAAATCGCGTATCGCGATTTCGCGATGTCTGATGTTCAAAGTTCTTGTCATAAATCCCGATCCTCGAAATTGCCGATGAGGCCTCATGGCTGCCACGTGTCCATACAAATGAACGGTCCAGATCCCTGCTTGATTTAACGGCTGTGATCAAATCGCGAAATCGCGTATCGCGATTTCGGGGTTTTCGTTGTCGAGTGAACTTTGCATATTGAAATCGCGATCCCCGATTCTCCGATGACTTTATTTCTCTCGCAGCTTCTACAGATCTGACGGTCCTGGTTCTTTAAGGAAATTTGGATGGGATCCAACGATCACTGTCTCTTCAACTCTCGATTATTACTGCGCTGTTATTCAATGCTGTTGTCATCACTGCGGCCACACGTTCTTGCCATCAATGACAAGTATACGCTGATTTGCTTTCTGATAACTGAAATTGCCAACAATCTCCCCCTTTGGCATTGATGGCAACATTTGCACTCAACATTCAACTCTCCTCTGCATTCGACCAATCAGGCTCGAATCTGTTACCGAAACATTTCGAACTCTCGAATCTATTACCAAAACATTTCGAACTCGACTCCTTTCTCCCCCTTTGACATCAATGTCAAAGAAGAAACATTCTTTCACTGAACTTGTTGCAGAACATACTCCCCCTGCCATCTATAAGCATTTAGGAAATCCTCCAGATATTCAATAAGCACTCCCCCTGACTTGGTGAACCTTTTAAACACCAGAAATTATCACCCCCAATTTTTGACGAAGATATCCAAAAGGGGTCGCAGCCAATGGTTTAGTGAAAATATCAGCAATTTGTTCTTTAGAGGGTATATAGTTCAATTGAACAATTCTGTTTGACACTTGTTCTCTGAGAAAGTGATACTTTATAGGAATATGCTTAGTTTTTGAATGAAGAACAGGATTCTTGGAGACACTTATGGCACTGGTGTTATCACAATGAATTGGGATAGGATCAGTGTAAGTTACCTTCAAATCTGTAAGAGTTTGTATCATCCATAAGATCTGTGTGCAGCAAGTAGCAGCAGCAATGTATTCTACCTCTGTAGTGGATAATGAAATGGATCCTTGCTTCTTACTAAGCCATGCAACTAATGATTCACCCAAAAAGAATGCTCCTCCACTGGTGCTTTTTCTCTCATCAACACAGTTTGCCGAGTCAGCATCTGAATAAGAAATTAGCTGGAAATTCTGATTTCTAGGATACCACAATCCATATGTCATTGTTCCCTTCAGATATTTAAATATTCTCTTGACGGCTGCCAAATGACTTTGTTTAGGAGCAGACTGAAAACGACCTACCATTCCAACAACTTGCATTATATCAGGACGGGATGCTGTGATGTACATAAGACTGCCTATCATCACATTGAACGATATGTCCTTTGATCAACATCAGGTGAGATATCATCTTTGCTCAGCTTGCAACCAACCACCATAGGTGTGCTGACTGTAGAAGAATATTCCATCTGAAATTTCTTCAATATCTCTTTCAAATATTTTTCTTGAGAAATAAAAATTCCTACAGAGCTTTGTTTTACTTGTAGCCCAAGAAAATATGACAGTTCTCCTATCATGGACATTTCAAATTCTGTTTGCATACAATTAGCAAACCACTGGACAGATGATTCATTAGTACAGCCAAAAACAATATCATCTACATAAACCAGAACAACTAATAAATCATCACCTTCAGACTTAATGTAAAGATTACTGTCAACATTACCTTTCTTGAACCCTTTTTCTTGTAGAAATTTATCCAGTCTTGAATACCAAGCCCATGGTGCTTGTTTTAGTCCATATAATGCCTTCTTCAGTTTACAAACATAATTAGGATTGTCTGTCAATAAAAATCCTTCAGGTTGCTCCATATATACTTCTTCCTCAAGATCTCCATTAAGAAACGCTGACTTAACATCCATCTGATAAACTTTGAAATTCTTATGACAAGAGTAAGAAAGAAACATTCTGATAGCTTCTAACCTTGCCACAGGTGCAAAGGTTTCATCAAAGTCCTGACCTTCCACTTGTGCATATCCTTTATAGACTAATCTAGCTTTATTTCTAACAACTTGTCCTTTTTCATTCATTTTATTCTTGAATACCCATTTGGAGCCTATGACATTCTTATTTTCAGGTCTAGGAACTAGCTCCCAAGTATTGTTCTTCTCAATCTGATCCATCTCTTCATTCATTGCTCTAATCCAATCTTCTTCTTGACTAGCTTCTTCAAAATTTGTAGGTTCAATCATAGATAAAAATGCAACATGAGATTGTTCTGT
>CBVK0103155650.1:0-14707 GCA_900067695.1 Picea abies
TGTTTCCTCATTTAAATCTTTTGTTTCATTTCTTTTTATTTTTAATTTTTTTTAGTTTTAAAATTTGTTTTTAATATTCCATTTTCTTTTTTTTTTTTCAAATAATTTTAATTTTTTTTTCCAATTTTCTTTATATATTTTTTAATTATTTTTTTGAATTTTAAAATTTGTTTTTAATAAAATTTTAACACTTATTTTTTCTAAAATCGAGCTCTTTTTCAATTTTTTTTTTAAATTTCTATTATTTAAAATTATTATTATTATTATTATTATTATGTTTCCTCATTTAAATCTTTTGTTTCATTTCTTTTTATTTTTAATTTTTTTTAGTTTTAAAATTTGTTTTTAATAAAATTTTAACACTTATTTTTTCTAAAATCGGGTTTTTCCTTTTATATTTCTTTTTCTTTTTATTGATATTATTATTTTTTCCTTTTTATGATTTTGGATGTTATTATTTTTTCATTTTTTATGATTTTGTTTTCAAATGTGTTTACTTTTTGAGATATAGTCTAAAAAACTTTGCAATTTTAAGATTGAAAAAAATAACAAATTCGCTAGTACCACATTTCAATTTAGAGGTTGATTTAGTGTTTTTGATTTGCAACAATATTGATTGTCAAGGTGTGATTTCAAAGAAGTTGTAACGTTAAATTGAAAGAAAAGGGGGTGCCACTAGTAACACCGCTTTTTGTTTAAAGTGTCGATTTGAAGGTTTTTGTTATGAACGATACTGGTTGTAGGGATCATGATTTCAACTAAGTCGTAATTTTAACTTCAAAAAAAGAAGTGACTTTGAGAGCACCACTTTTTGTTTTCAAGGGTCGATTTTAAAGTCTTTGTTTGCATCTTTATAGGGATTTAAGGGCATGGTGCAAAAATATTGTAATTCTAACCTGAAAAAAAGAGTGATTCTAGGAGCACCACTTTTCGATTCATGGGTTGATTTTGGTGTTTTTGACCAAAAAATATGGGTATTTAGAGCTAGACTTCTCATTTTGAGGTCACAATTCTCCTTATATTGGTAACCATGTTAAAAAACATTCCATAGCCTCCTAACTCTTTAAATAGAATCTCAATAGAAAAACCCTAACTACTTATAGTCCCACCATTAATGAATGCCAACTATTTAGTGGACCTTATTTGATAAAGATGACCCTTTTATATTAAATAACTATCCACTAACAATCTAATGAGCCTTATTCAAATAAGATGGTCGCATATAATAATGGACTAACTTCTAAGCACCCTAAAGTAGGGAATTAGAGTAGGACCCTAACACCCCTTACCATGTTATCCCGCTAGTGTCGTAGTGCCATGTCACTTAGTGACATATTATTAGTGCCACATCTCATCAATGACACAACAACATTCTTCTACATCGACAATTTTCCCAATCAATAGTGCCATGTCAATAACACAATCAACAACTTACCATATCAATGCTTAAGAGACCCCTCTACATTGTCATTTTGACTTTTGAAGGTGATTTTCAAACATGCATAACTTTGTCAATCCGAATATGTTTTCAATGCATTTTTTTGCAATGTATTTTTTTTATTCTTTATCTATTGGTTCAATTGGTTTATGTAAATTTCATTATTAAATTCTTATTGTTTTTCATTTTTTTTAAAAAACAATCCTCTCTTTTGGAACTTCTAAACAACATATCTTGATCATCTTAACACAAATTTTAGTATATTTTTTAAAATGTATTTTTTTGTTGTTGCAATTTTCAATAATGATATGGAATAATATTTTTATATTTTGTTTCATTATGACTAATATGAATGCAATCCAATCCAATTATTATATATATATATATATATCTATATCTCTCTCTCTCTCTCTCTCTCTCTCTCTCTCTCTATATATATATATATATGAAATCCTACTTGGAAAATATATTGAAAGATTTTTCAAGATCAATTTGAGATAAAAAAAATTGCACCTGCTTTCTTGGCTTTGAAAAAAGCCAAGTAAATGTCAAAAATAAGATCCATTATCTCACTGGCATGTTTTTTTAAGTTAACTATTTATATTTGAAAAATTTACATGGTTCTGATAGCAATGGCATGTTTTTTTAGCTCACTATTTATATTTGAAAAATTTACATGGTTTGATAGTGGATTGCCACTTAGTAAACCAAGTCAGCAACAACCACATGAGAAACCAACCCAACAACAGAACATTTGCTTCATCGAAAAAAAACACGGTTGTCATTTATACATTTACTAACAAAAAATATTATCTCCCTATCTGCTATCTAATGATATATCTTCAGAAAACTGTAACGGTGTAAGCTATGAGAAAATTACAGAAAACTGTAACAATGTAGGCTATGAAAACGAGAAAAAAACATGACAAATTAGGCGAAGAGGGACCAGCGTCATGAGGAACTTGGGGTTCCTCATCTAATTCGTTGAAGGTGATTCCCCTTTTGGCCGCCATTATCGTCATCTTCTTATCATGCAATTGATTTTGCAGTTGGTTGTATTCCAATTCTCGAGCTGTTTCATTTTGGGCAGCAACATGAGAAATGATAGCCTTGGTTAGCAACGTTTGGATATGCCAACAGAGGTCGACAGTTATTAAAGGGTGTGTAATTACTAATGTTATTAAAAAATAACATGTTAGGGTGCATCTCTTCATTTTTTGAAGATTCACCCTGGGGTGGATCCATGTGTTGTTATACCCCTTTTTATTTTCAGATGCAATAACGACCTTATCCAATATTTTAGCTCAACACCCTATTGAGAAATTTGTTCGGTAATCTATGATGAGAGTGTAGCGCCCTATTTTTCAATTGTTTCCTCAAGATGAGAAATTGATTCAACAAGATTTTGGTACTTAGTTTGCAAGTCCTCAATTTTCCCCTCGATGGTTTCCATGTTGTAAGTATAGGCCATGGGACCACTTACGATCCCTCCACAATGTTATCCTTGACTTATCTTAATATGACCAATTGCTTGAGAAGAGCCTTTTGAGATGTATCACCAAGAAATTTATTACGGGTCCACAAAAAAAAGTGATTAGAGACGTGTACTAACGTGATCAACACAACCCAAGGAAGCTCTTGAGATAGGTTTCCCATAATGGTGTTGGTACGAATCAGATTTTTTTTTTCCTATTTTTATACATTGGTGGGAGTATTGCTCCCATTTGAGTATTATTACATTGATAAAATGTTAAGCCCTAGACAAAGTTCCAGTATTATTACATTGATAAAATGTTAAGCCCTAGACAAAGTTCCATGTTAAGTATGAAACCTTTTATTAATCCCTAGATATTGAATTATTACATTTCTAGTGTTATATTTGTATGTAGGCTAAAGCCCTTCATTGTACCCTTTGTCTCATATATATACCAATGAGACCTGGTATTAAGATCATCTCATCTCATCTTATACATTGAATGTATTGTAAAAGGAGATTCCCCCCTTGAAGTGGACAATTATATATTGATTTTTTATCATTCTCAAGGCATTGGTTCATAACATTTGGTATCAAAGCATCGATCCTAGGGTTTTTATGCTTTAAGCAAGGCATCATAAAATTTTCGCTATAACTTTTTTTTAGGAGAATTCAAACAAAAAAATTTGGAGGTAAGTCAAGAGACATATCATAGTATGTTTGGTAAAAATTTGAAGTTTTGTTTCGTTATAATTTTGGAGATATATCCTATGGAAGATAGGGTTTTTGACTCATCCTAAACTCAGTTTTAAACAAGTCGTATTGTAAGTTTCACTATAAAATTATTTCTAGGAAGTTTCAGACAACAAATTTTTGTGGAGACGGAGGAGACATAGAAATTTAAGTTTGGTCCAAATTTCAAGTTCTGGTTCGGTATAATTTCAGAGATATATTCTTTCGAAGTTAGGTTTTGTGACTAGTCCTGAAATTAGTCTCAAACAAATCATAATTTTATTTTCGCTATAAATTTTGTTCGATGAAATTCAAGACTCTAAAATTTTCATAATCCCGAGAATAAATAGTGAGCTACATGTGGACATTTTTTTGTATTTTGAATCATTTTAATTTTTGAGATATATATCGTGGAAGTTGGGGTTGTTTACTAATCCTGAAATTAGTCTTAAACAAGACATTTTGGCATTTTTGTGTTTACTAATCCTGAAATTAGTCTTAAACAAGACATTTTGGCATTTTTGTTGTAATGTTTTATCAGTGAAAGTTCAGACTGTGAAATTTTCAAGAGTTTAATAAGTCATATCAGAGTACTGCATACCAAAATTTCAGACTCATAAGGGTTCAAAGTTTAGATATATATTAGGACAAATGTCATCCATCCAAACATACTCCAAAATTAGGGTTTGAAAGGTACACAATTTACAATTGGCATAACTTTTTATTGGAAGATCTATTTTTTGTGATTCAAAATTGATGATAAAGAGGAAATAGAGGAGTATTATTATTTTTATCCCACATGTCTCCAAAAAATGTTTCAACACCAATTAAACCTCAAGAAATTTCATCTATAACTCATGAACAAAATGAGGAGATACATAACAAGCTATCCAAATTGGAGGACTAGCATAATGATTTGAGTGCTAGGTTAATAACAAGTGATGAGTTGGTAAACATATGAAGACAAATTCAAGAGATGGAAAAGAATATGGAACAAATGGAAAATAAGAAGGACATGAAAAAGAATATGGATGAAAATAAGGAAGAAATACAAAAATCCATAGAAAACATTCTCTTACATAATATCCCTAATAGGGATTTGGAGATCCAAGGAAAGCATGAAAATAAGGAGAACAAGGTTGTTGAGACTCAATCACATATGGGGAGTATTTTGTCACATTTGGAGAGCACAAATATTGAATCTCAGAATTATGATCATTCATTACTCCAAGATCCAGTTCATCAGGGCTTCAAGTCAACACCAAGGAAATACTTCAATCCAAAGATATATATATGAGGAATTTTGAGTTAAATATCCTATAACATGGATACTCCAGATGGAGAAATACTTTGATCTACACCAAGTGCTAAGCTTACAAAAGGTACCTATTGCATCCTTGTATTTAGAAAGTGATCAATTTGTTTGGTATCAATGGCTTCGTGAAAGAAAAAATAATTCTATTATCTCTTGGTCCATTTTTATGGATGAATTGATATGACATTATGGGAATATTAAGAGCAATACATTATTTATTCAATTGATAAATCTGCAGCAAAAGGTCCAATTTCAAAGCACAATCAATAATTCCAAAAACTTAGTCTTAGGGTAAAGAACATTCATGAGGATAATTTTTTAGATCTCTTTATGGGAACTTTAAAGGAGAACATTCAACATGAGGTGCATCTAAACGGACTTCGGATGTGAAAGTTATGCCCTTTTAAAAAAAGGCATAAACAATAACCAAAGTACCACGTGGTGGTGTAAGTTGTTTTATGAAGTGACCCACTTTTATAAAGAGAGGTGGGGATCAATTTTACAATGAAGTTACTTTATAAAAGAAAAGCTACATGAAAATTAAATAACTCTAAAATAAAATCTTAAATATACTTATAGTGATTCACTTTTATACTTGAAGTGAAATACACTTTACAATTTGAACATGAAGTTTTTCAAAAAAAGTAACAAAAAGAAAGACTTGAACTCAAGACCTCTTACTTAATAAGACAACTTTTAACCAAATGGTCTAACAAAACATATTGTATTGTTTAGAAAGAGGATTGGAGATGTTGTTGTTGTTGTTGAAGACGACCTTGGAGAACATGCTAAAAAAAAAACTCTTTTCACACAAGAAAAAAATTTCGCTTCTCGATTACAACAAGGGTCAGATCTCAGTTAGCTTACCCAGAAGATGCACTTTTTCCTATCTGTTTCTGATTTTCCAAGATTGCATAGGTTGCAAGGAAAAAAGCATACACAGATCTAAAAGAGTAGCAACCCAGAAACAAATATATAAAACCAAAATAATACTTTGCAAAAATTTAAAAAATGTGTATTCAGGCTTTATACCTCTGGATCTAACTTAAATGGTCGTATCTTGGGTAAACAAAAACCCTTTAGAGTGAAACGAAAAGTGTTCATAAATGAAACAAGTGCTCCAGGCACAATGGAATAGTCCTCTTAGCCCATAAATGTACGAAAAAATGACAGAAAATGGAGATGAGGAAACTCGGCTTCACGATCTCGATCTACAATAGGAGAGGGTCTTCAAACAGGATCTGATACCATGTTCAACAACACAGGTATTCCAATAGAGAATGAACACCTTCAGTAACAACTCACACAACTAGATCAAAGATCAACACACCAATTTTTTGACATGGTAAAACCTCTACGGGGAAACATCCATGGCCCCAGCCAATGCGACCACTTGGAGCAGTTTCCATGGCCCCAGCCAATGCGACCACTTGGAGCAGTTTATTAATGCAAAAGAAAAATATTAAAAAAAGATTTTACAAGAGAGTTTCTCACAATCGATCATCGACAAATGACCCTACATTCTCTTTAAATAGAGACCATGGACCAATCGGGTGTTAAGCCACAGATCTATAGTCGTTAATATCGAGGAGAATATGAACCGTCGGATCACTCTATGTCGAGAACATATCATGACCGTCAAATTTCCTAACTAAAAATGCATACTGATGCATACTAAAGAAACACACTAAGAAACACACTTTTACCTAATGACACAATAGACCACTTAGATCTTAAGTAACTCCTAAGTGTCTTGGCATCATTCAACTAGCCAAATTTATTTCTCTTCACCAATATTGATGGTTATGAATAAGGATGGTTCATGGAAAATGTGTCTAGAATATAGACAGCTCAACAAAATTACCATCAAAGATAAGTTTCCTATTCCTATCATTAATGAATTATTAGATGAATTGCATGGAGAAAAATTCTATAATAAGTTGGATCTTTGTTCGGGATATCATCAAATTAGAATGAGGCAAGAAGACAATCCCAAAATAACATTTAAAACACATGAGTTTTTTATTATGCCATTTGGACTTACTAATGCAACTTCAACATTTCAAAGCTTGATGAATTCTATTTTCAAACCCTTCCTTAGAAAATTTGTGTTAGTATTTTTTGATGACATACTAATCTACAATAAATCTTGGGAAGAGCAGGTACAACATGTTGACAAAGTATTACAACTTTTGGAAGAAAAAAAACTTTATGCAAAGTGTTCCAAGTGTGCCTTTGGGGTTCAAGAAGTGGAATATTTTGGTCCTATCGTATCTCATGAAGGTGTAAAAGTGGACCCTAACAAAATTAAATCTATGAGGGAATGTCCAATTCCAAAAACCTTAAATAAATTTAGAGGATTCTTCAGATTGACACAATATTGATGCAATTTTGTCAAGCACTATGGTCAAATAGCAACACCTCTAACAACATTATTAAAGAAGGAAGCATTTTCTTGGACTCAAGAAGCAACTAAATCTTTTGAAAAACTTAAGGAAGCTATGTGTATAACTCTTGTCCTAACTGCACCTGAATTCACAAAAACATTTATTGTGGAGTGTGATGCCTCAGGCCATGGAATTGGTGCATTTTTAATGCAAGAAGAAAGGCCCCCTGAATTTCAAAGAAACCAACTTAAAGGAAAAAGATTAAACACATTTATGAAAAATAAATGTTGGCCACAATACATGCAATTAAGAAATGGTGCCCTTACCTAATAGGAAAACACTTTAAAGTAAAAACAGATCATGATAGTTTGAAGTACTTCTTGGAGCAACGATTATCTTCAGAAGAACAACATAAATGGGTTACAAAGATGTTAGGTTATGGCTTTGAAATTATCTACAAGAAATGAAAACATAATATTGTTGTAGATGCACTTTCAAGGAAAGAAGAAGAAATAGAGGGTTCATTATGTGATATTTCTATTTTTCAATCTGATTGGGTGGAAGAAGTAAGGATAGAATGTAAGCATGATCAATATCTATGCAAGATCATTCAAAAACTACAAGAGGACCCCAATACATTAGATAAATTTGTATGAAAAAATGATTTGTTATGATTTCCTATATTTATGTAAGAATTCCCAACTCAAACATAAGGTCCTTTTGAAATTGCACACTTCTCCTATAAGAGGACATTTAGTGCTCTTGAAAATTTACCACATGATCAAGAAGGATTTTTTCTGAGAAGTTCTTAAAAATGATGTTCAAAATTTTGTGTCTGAATGTATGGTTAGCGAACAAAATAAGGGAGAGACAATCAAGACGCCAAGTCTCCAACAACCATTAGCCATACCAAGTCAATGTTGGGAAGAAGTTTCAATGGATTTTATTACAGATTTACCCAAATCTAAAGGAAACTCTATCATCATGGTACTAATGGATAGATTGATAAAGTATGCCCATATTTTCTCTCTTTCTCATCCTTTTAAAGAAAGTACAATAGCGACAACATTCATGGAAATAGTTCAAAAACTACTTGGAGTCCCTAAGATTCTTGTAAGTGATAGAGATCCAATTTTCATTGAAAATTTTTGGACTGGATTATTTTATTGTTTGGGTGCTCGATTGGCTCACAACTCATCTTACCATCATCAATCCGATGGGAAAACTAAGATTGTGAATAAATGTCCAGAAGGATATCTTGGTTGCTTTGCATATGATAAACATACGCAATGGGTCAGGTGGTTTCCCTTGGCAAAATGGTGCTACAACACATTTTTCCATACTTCATAAAAAATGCCCCCATTTCTGGCACTTTTATATGGATCTCATATTCCATCCATCACATCACCCTTGAAAGGGACTACAAAAGTTCAGGTAGTGGAGGACCACATAGGACACCAACAAGAGATTCTCAAACTATTGAAGGACAACTTGATTATGACATAAAATAAGATGAAACAATAAGCAAATCAACAACACAGTGATAGGGAATTTGAAGTGGGGGATTGGATATTTTTGAGGCTACAACCATATAAACATATGTCCCTCAAACAACAAAATAAAGACAATAAATTAACACCCAAATATTATGGCCCCTATAATGTGTTGCAAAGGATTGAAAGTATGGATTACAAATTGGAGTTTCCTCCATCTTCACGTGTACATCCAAGATTCCATGTTTCATGCTTAAAGAAGGTAATCGGTGACAAGATCCCAATCCAAACTATTTTACTAGAGATTAATGAAGGGAGAATCATACTAGAACCATAAATAATGCTTGAAATAAAGATTAATCAACTACAAAATCGAGCAATTACTGAGTACCTCATCAAATGGAAGAACCTACAAGTGGAAGAGGTAACACAGGAAGATGATTTCCTCATCCATAAACACCCATAGTTAGTCAAGTGTTGAGAAAAACACTTGTTTGAAGGGGAGGGGCATGTTAAGCCCTAGACAAAGCCCCATGTTAAGTATAAAACCCCTTATTAAGCTCTAGATATTGAATTATTACATTTCTAGTGTTATATTTTTATGTAGGCTAAAACCCTTTGTCTCATATATATATATATATATATATATAGTCTTAGGATCATTTCATCTCATTTGATCTTGTACATTGAATATATTTTAAAAGGAGGTTTCCCCTTGAAGTGGACTGTTATATATTGATTTTAAATCACTCCCAAGGTATTGGTTCATAACACAGAATTCCCAAATTTCTTATGTACTCAAAGATGTAGGAATTTTGCTAGTAACCCGCATAGGCTAGAGTTTTTAGGGTTCTAAGGACAAAGGAATGTCAACTGCTATATCTCTCTAATATAAAAAAAGGGTTTCCAATAGTAATACTTGATTGAATATTTCATGACACTAACAAAGGAGGATAGATTGTAACCTTAGTCATACTACTTGATTCCCTAGTACGTGAGAGTGATCTCGTAGAGTGTTATTCTCAGTGTAAGAAAATTTGTGTTAGTATTTTTTGATGACATACTAATCTACAACAAATTGTGGGAAGAACATGTACAACATGTTGACAGAGTATTACAACTTTTGGAAGAGCAACAACTTTATGCAAATCCTTACAAGTGTGCCTTTGGGGTTCAAGAAGTGGAATATTTGGGTCATATTGTATTTCATGAAGGTGTAAAAGTGGACCCTAGCAAAATTAAATCTATGAGTAAATGACCAATTCCCAAAACCTTGAAGAAACTTAGCGGATTCTTAGGATTAATAGGTTATTACCACAAGTTTGTCAAGAACTATGGTCAAATAATGACACCTATAACAACTTTATAAAATAATGAATCATTTTCTTAGACTCGAGAAGAAACCAAAGATTTTGAAAAACTCAATGAGGCTATGTGTACAAATTTTGTCCTAGCCACACCTGAATTCACAAAAACATTTATTGTGGAGTGTGATGCCTCAAGCCATGGCATTGGTGCAATTCTAATGCAAGAAGGAAGGGCCCTTTCGTTTGAAAGAAACCATCTTAAAGGGAAAAAGTTACTCAAACCAAATTATGAAAAATAAATGTTGGCCATACTACATTTAATTAAGAAATGACGCCCTTACTTAATAGGAAGACACTTCAAAGTAAAAATGAATCATGACAGTTTGATGCACTTATTGGAGCAATGATTATCTTTAAAAGAAAAACAAAAATGGGTTACAAAGATGCTAGGTTATGGCCAACAATGTAGTGAAAGAGAATTTGAAGTGGAGGATTGGGTATTTTTTAGGCTACAACCATATAAGCAGATGTCCCTCAAGCAAAAAAAGATGGACAATAGATTAGCACCCAAATATTATGCACCCTTTAATACCTTGCAAAGGATTGGAAGCATGGCTTAAAAAGTGGATTTGCCTCCATCTTTACGTGTACATTCAATCTTCTATGTTTCTTTCTTAAAGAAGGTTATCAGTGACAAGATCCCAGACCAAACGATTTTTCCATATTTTAATGAAGAATGAAAAACCATATTAGAACCAGAAACAATCCTTGAAACAAGGATCAAGTGGTTGTAAAATTGAGCAATTACTAAGTACCTCATAAAAAGGAACACCCTACCAGTGGAAGAGGTGACATGGGAAGATGCGTTTTTCATGCAGAAACACTTGCATTTAGTCAAGTGTTGAGGCCAATACTTGTTTGAAGGGGAGAGACATGTTAATCCCTAGACAAAGCCCCATGTTATGTATAAAACTCATTTTTAATCCCCTAGATATTGAATTATTACATTTCCAGTGTTATATTAGTAGGTTGGGTAGAACCCTTAATTGTACCCTTTCATTATATATATATATACACACACACCAAGGAAACCTAGTTTTAGGATTATCTTATCTTATATCATATTGTATTTTGAATTAGATATATTGTAAAAGGAGGTTTCCCCTTTGAAGTGGACTACATTCATTGACTTTTTATCATTTTTAAGGTGTTGGATCATAACACCTCACCAGTATGTTCACCATTTTCACCATACTTACTATTGAGTTTTGGGTACTAAATCCATTAATCTCATGACATAAATTTGTGGGCTACTTGACTATGATGTTTCATCATTAGACACAACATGACATCAATACTATATGTTTCGATGTATTTTATATATCTCCATTGTGTGTCATTGCACCACATCCATTTGTATGTGCATGTGCCACTTGATCTTTCATGTGGTTGTTGATTTGATACAACGTCTCTTATGATTCCTTCAAAGGTCATTTGTTGAACATTTTCTAACTTGATTTCCATTGTCAATCCTATGGAAACAAAGCATGACAACCTACACATTGTCATGACATTGGAGGAAGTCTTGAGTTTTCATTATGAGGATGGTACCTAGCATTAATTAGGTGGCATACATTTAGTGTCCTTTCCCCTTGGGAATTGAGCTAGGGATTTGCACAACATGTTGAATTACTAATGACATCTTGGCAATAGTGGAATTGACTAATTGAGATAACCTTTGGGGTTTATGTATACGTATTTATATATAATTTTAGAAGCCATGATTTTCTCCTTTTATTTATGTGGTCCCCCACATTATATATATATATATAACTCACCAGGAAACTCCTAGGCACTTCCCCTCATTTTGAGGAAAGTAGGTGGCATAAACTAAGTGTATTTGACCTCAAGGGAATCAAACTAGGGACTTACACATTGTGTTGAATTATTAGCAACGTATTGGCAACATTGAAACAATCAATTGAGCTAATCCTAGGGGATTATATACTTACACATTCACGCACGACACTAGATGGATATAGGAGGTTGTTCCATGTCAGATACCCTCTTGGTATTCCCTTGAATTTTAGGCGATTTTTCTGAGTTTAAGGAGGGTTCGTCACTGAGGTATTTCTTCAAACAATTTGTATACAACTGTTGTAGGTGCAATCCTTGTATCTTCTTATAAAGGAAAAAAATAATTATAACAACTCATAAACCATTTTCAATAATGACCAATACTGAAATATGTTACTGCAATTGCAAAACACTAGAAATAAAGGATGATCATTTTATTAAAATTAAGAATATCATACACAGACTTTCCCAGCACTTGCATAAGAAAGATTCCAATGATAGTTTCAGTTTATAACACCAAAAAACAAATACAACAGGTTGTAATAATAAGATAAAACCTGGAATTAATGCATGAATAGGTGAACTCCTATAACAAACTGATGAGAGTGGAATATTGTCTTCTAGCAGCAATAATTAGACACCTCAAAGTAGAGATTTGACCTCTATAGGAAACACCATCAGATATATAAAGTTATGCAACTATAAATATAGGAACACATAATAATTAAATGCGCCAATAAATATTTTTGGTACACGACCAAGCTCAGAAATTGACTCGAAGAATTAGTGGCAATGCTCCACAGTTTAGAAATGGAGAATAAATGTGCCTAGATTGGAGATAGACCTCAACCTTCAATCAGCACCAATATTTTTTTGTGTATAGACCAAGATATGTGCCCAATTTAGAGATCGGGCGCTACCCAATAGTGAATACAGACCTGCATCAATATAGACATTTTCCCCACTCCCAAATCACTCCATAATAAGCAATATGAGGCGCCCAAACATAGGAAAACAATACCCATAAGTGATATAGTTCAATTTCAGGAGCAAAATCACCCTCCAACAATTGAAACTCGACTTGTCAAGAAGTATTATGACCCAACAATGGGTATACTCGCCCAGCTGCAAAGAGTTTCCCCCAAGTTGGTAGAAACAAGCCTCTAACTCAATAAATCTTCTACCAAAAAGGTGAAATCCACACAATGAAGCACATTGTCGAAATCTAGGTGATTTTGATCTCAAGACCAACTAGGGTGTATCGTTGCAACACCGGAACCAACAAATGCACAAGTGTTTCCAAAAACCCTAGACTCTTTTCTCAAGAGATCTCAAAAACTAATTTGCAAGTGAGTGAATGCAAGAATGATGATATAATCCTCCTATCCCCCACTTTTTTTATAATTCTAACTTGAGCTTTTCTTTCGTTCTCTTATGAATGTGGGATAATAACCCCACTTGATTTTTTTTTCCATTATTCATGTTCCCTTGATTATTTTCCACCCTAGCTCATGGGAACTCAATTAGGCTAGCAAAATTCTCTCTTAGAGATATTAGGTAGATGGGGACATTACAATCCTCCCCACTCAAGATTACTTTCCCTCAAGCAATTTTAATCTCGGATGTTGGAGTACCTTCTCTCCTTCCCATGTAGCATCATCGATAGGAAAATCCTTCCATTTGACAAGGTACTCCCTCATAGTTTGGTTCCTTAGCTTCCTCTCCCTGATCTCCAAAATCTCCTTAGGAACCAAAATCAATTTCCCCTCTTCATCTAGTGGTGGTAACTCAATAGAGGTAGAGATATGTTGTCCCAATGCCTTCTTGAGACATGAAACATGGAAGACATTATGTATTTTACATCCCTCTAGAAGCTCTAGCTTATATGCCACCTCTCCTATGTGCCTCGAAATCCTGTAGGGTCCGTAGAATTTGGGTTTCAATTTTTCTACCCCCTTCATATTAAGTGACAACTGCCTATAGGGTTGCAGACATAGGTACACCAAGTCCCCGACCTCAAAGCTACATTCCACCCGATGCTTGTTTGCATATACCTTCTGTTGATTCTGAGTCATCTGCAAATTTTTCTTAAGGGTCCGTAGAATGTCCTGACTCTCCTAAACCCAATATTTATCTTTAGGTGCTCTGATGTCTCCAAACACCCAATCCAAAAATGTAGGCGCATCATATCCATACAAAGCTCGAAAGGGTGTCATCCCAATCGACATGTGATAGGTTGTATTGTAGCAGTGAAGGGTGTCATCCCAATCGACATGTGATAGGTTGTATTGTAGCAGTGTTCGCCCAAGTGTAGCCACTTTATCCAGGCTTCCTATTGGTCTGACACATAATTCCTCAGATAGCCTTCAAGCCATTTATTCATAATATCAGTCTTCCCGTCTGTCTAAGGATGGTAGTTCATGCTAGGTGTCATTTTTGTCCCAACTAACCTGAAAATCTCCTGCCAAAATCCTCCCATGAACCTACTATCTCTATCACTGACAATAGTTTTTGGAAACCCGTGCAATCATAATACCTCTCTGAAGAACAACTCTGCCACTTGTGTTGTGGAATATTTGGAGGGTATGGTAAAAAAATGTGCAAACTTTGTGAGCCTATCAACCACCACATAAATACAATATTTTCTCTCCACCTAGGGAAACCTTGTGATGAAGTCCATAAAGATACTTTCCCATTTTTGTTC
>CBVK0103155680.1:0-24630 GCA_900067695.1 Picea abies
CCCCCCCTCTCAGTATTGGTGAATATTCCAACAATTGGTATCAGAGCAGGTCCTTCAAAAAAAATCTAACCATTGGAAGGTGGATCATGGAATTCATGGAGTGCATAGATAATGGAACACCAATGTTTGATGGTTAGAACTATGCCTTCTAGAATAGAAGGATGAGATCATTTTTAGAGGCATAGGGGTATGATGTTTGGTAATCAATTGTTATAGGGTACACTACTACAAAGAAACCTTCGAAGACTGCAGCCAAGAAAGAATTAAAAAGGAACAAAAAAACAATAATGGATGCCATCATGGACGGATTACCTTGATTCGATAAAAGTCAAAATGGGAAAACGTTCATTAGCCAAAGAGCTTTGGGATAAGCTTCATAATCTCTATTATAAGGAATCTCATCTTACAACCATGGATCCAGAGCATGTTGATCAAGATAAAGAAGATGTTGAAACAAACCAAGAAGAAGGAAGCTCATCATGTCAAACAGATCCAAAAGAAGAAATTGGAAATGGTATGACAGATCATGATGAAGAAGATTATGAAGAAGGCGAAGTGGATCTTGAGGCAGAACAAATCGAAGCTTTGAGTGAGCTAAAAAAGGAAAGGGAAAATTAATCAAGTTAAAGGAGTGTTCTCAAAATCCCAACAAAAAATCTGAAGAAATCCAGCAGATTATTAAAAATACAAAGGTTCAATTAGAAGAAGCCAGAAGGATTGAAGAAACACTCAAAAATCAGTTGGAAGAAAAGTAGTGTTTGGAAGCCAAGATAGTATCAGTAAGAAAGGAAGCAAAGAAGAGAGAATAAATTTTGACAAGTCATCTTAAGGAAATATCTGAGGACTTAAACAAGCTTGAAGTATTATTTAGTCAACAAGAAAGAAGACTTGAAGAAGAAATCATCTCCTTGAAAACACAAATTGAAGAAGCAAAGAGAATAGAAGATGTTATGAAGAAAGAAGGAAATTGTGAGAAGCTTGAGGAAGAAGTCATCTCATTGAGAATTGAAGTTGACAAGCTCAGCAAGAACTTCAAGAGCACTCAAGTACTAGAAGATCTTCTCATCTGTCAAAGGTCACCCTTCAATAAAGCAGGTCTTGGATACATTGGTGAGGCCTAATGCAAAGAAGATGCAAATGCCAATCCAAGTAAGAGTGTCGAAGAGAGAGGAAGTTCCACACAACCAACAATAAAATTTGAAGAGAAGTGTTCCAATTATGTGGACATTCTCAATGGAAGGAATCATGGTCAGCAAGAGTCAAAGAGGAATGAATGCAGAAGAGGTATATCTCCAAGAATACCTTCTATCTCCAGGTATCGAAGAAGCTTCATTCATTATGAAGGAAATAACAGAAGAGAATAGCATAATCATCTAAGGGATGAATTCAGAATGACTACATCACAAAGAAGATCATTTAATCCCAGGTATCAAAGTTTATTTTCTGGTTATTGTTTTACTTATAATAACTTTGGACATAAATTTGTAGCTTACAGAGCATATGGAAGAAATGTTCAAGCAAGAGATGTTTATGTGGCCCCCTACAATATTGAATGTTACAAATGCCACAACTATGGACATATAGCTCGTGATTGTAGAAGCGTGATGAATCCTTCCTTGAAAGAAAACAATGATATCATATACAAGAAGGTTTGGAGAAGAAAGTAAAAATAAGAAGAACATGTGAATGAAGAACTCCTAGATATCAAACTTACAGGATTTGTAGAAGTGTGAGATCATGACAAATCTACAGGTAAATAGGAAGATGTCAAGATTCAAAAGGATGATCCTACATCATAGCAGGTTTATACATTGTTCTAATCCATCCATCTTGGAGACTCCCAGTAATGTGAATGTTGAAGAGGGGGGAGTCTAAGTAGTAGTTATTACAGATTGGAGAACTGTATTTCAAGCAGTTTGAAGTGTTTGCAAATTTTAGGAAGGCAGATTTTAAATGGTCTAATGGAAGAGGTACAGAATGTCTCATGACGGATTGGTTGATTAAGGAGCAAGCTTCAAAACTCATCCCCATACAAACTTGCAGAGGTTGATTTGAAGATAGAGCAGACTAGTGGACATATTTTATTCAGCTTGAGAAGTAGAAAGATGCAGTGATCAATTGCAGCATATTTAAAGAAGCCCTCAGAACATTGAAGTGGCAGATTAATCAGCATTGTGTATAGTTGAGTAGTAGAGTCATGGACGGTTTTGTGACACTTGGACAGTGATGAATTCATGAGATATTTGATAGGTCTATAACACAATACTTGACATGAATTAGAGAATATACATGACTCATTGGCATTTTCATCAAGAGGATTGTTCAATAAAGCATATTGATAGGTGGAACTAGCTAGTCATAGAAAGGCAAGGAATGAGAGGTATAGCAAGACATGCAGAGAGAAACCATCAGAAGGAGTTATACTATCAAGGGGATATTGTTGAATGATTATGGCATTGATGTCAGCTCAGTGAATATCGGACAAGCCATGAAGATTTGAAATCAAGTGATGAAGGAACCTTAACATGAATGATTTTAATATACGTCAGTGGATTACACCAGGAAGTACCAATGGACAAGAATCCACAGAAGAGAGGACAGGAAGCATATACAAGAAGCCTTGCATTGATCTACACAACATCTTGCAATGAAGACAGGGGAAGAGAAAGAGCAAAAACAGGAGAGAAAGATTAGAAGAAAAGAAAAACGGGGGAGAGAGATTGTCAAAATAAGGTATATTATCAGGAAATTTACCTTTTTTCATTGATGTCAAAGGGGGTGAGAAAGTTCAAAAGCATGAAGACAGGGGGACCAATGATCACAGGGGGAGTATGAGTGTTTCCATCAATACCAAAGGGGGAGATTGTTGGAAAATTGGTTTCCATTGATGTCAACCCTAGTAAACCCTAGAAGAAGCCTTGAAGCAAGTCTAGAAGCCCCTATAAGTGATGGGTTTATTTGAAGGAATAAGTGATGGGTGTACTTGAAGAAGTCTCCAAATTGGTCCCCTTATGGTGTAGCTTTAAGTATGGCCCTCATAGGAATACACTTTGAAGTAGTCTACAAGAAGTCCTAGAAATATGGTTAAGTGGTTAAGAATCCCTAGAGGTGTGGTCATGAAGCCCAAAGTTGATTGAAGAAAACAAGTATGAGGGACATTGCAAATGCATTCAAAACATCCATTGATTGATAGTCCTTATCAAGTCATCTCCAACAGTAAGTGGCACACCGCGTGATTCCTCAATGTTGAGGAGTTATACCCTCTTAAAGATAAAGCCCCGAAGTGTGGTCAAGAAGCCCTAGATCTAAGGTCAAGAAGTCACAAGTTGGCCCTAAAGTCAAGTAAAGGAAAAAAAATTGTTGCAAACAAGAAGTTACATTTTGGCCCTAAAGTCAGGTAAAGGAGGTACTTGGAAAAGTATAAATACACATTAAGAACCTCACATTTTCCTCATTCAATATTGTGATCTCTAAGGACAAGCTTGGCAAAGAATTTCAGAGGGAAGATGTAGTGACGAAGGGTGAAATTCTAAGGGAAGATGAATTCTTGTGATGATGTGTTCTAAGGTATGTTTTTTATAGGTCTTCTTTCCATTTTCACTATAAAATGTTTTATAGAATGATTCAGATAGTAAAACTTGGAGGTTGTTGAGAAGACACATCATGGTACTTGTGGTACAAATTTCAGCTTCTAGGTCATTGTAATTTTGGAGCTACACTCTGTGGAAGATAGGGTTTTTGACTAGTCCTGTAACTAGTCTCAAACAGGTGTTCAGCGTAAAACAGTCGTAACTTCTTCATAGAGGATCAAAATTAAGTGATACCAATTGCATTGGAAAGAGTATAGTATTTAGTATTGTTTTTGTAATTTTTAGAATCGGATATCAAATATTGAGTGTGTGGCATGATGTACAAGTTCACTCTCCAAAATACGCCAAAAGTCAGGAAGGTCTGCCATTTTCGCTATAACTCTTTTTCAGAGACGATTCAAGGAGAAAAACTTGGAGGAACTTCAGAGAATATATCAAAGAATATTGGGTATAAGTTTCAGACCTTGATTCATTACAAGTATAGAGTTATACTTGTTGAAATCTAGGGTTTGTGACTAATCCAAAAACTAGTCCCAAATAGGTGTTCGAGATAAATTTAAGAAATGATGTTGGGGTTTGTATGTGGACCTCGTTTCCAAGTGGTCCCAGATTGATGATTTTAATGTATTAGTTATGGTGTATCGAGTTTTTTATGATGATGATGTATCAGTTATGGTGTATCGATTTTTTGATGATGATGATGTATCAATTATGGTGTATCGAGTTTTTGATGATGATGATGATGATGTATCGATTATGGTGTATCGAGTTTTTGATGATGATGATGATGTATCAGTTATGGTGTATCCAGTTTTTTATGATGGTGATGTATCAGTTATGGTGTATCCAATTTTGATGATGATGATGTATCAGTTGTAGTGGAGCTAGTTTTGATGATGGTGGTATATCAATGACAGTGACAAGTTGATTATCAATGACAGTGACAAGTTGATTATCAGTGACACGTTGATTATCAATGACAGTGATAGGTTAATTATCAGTGACAGGTTGAGTCTCCATTTATATTTCAAGGAGGGAGAAAGGGGAAAGGAAATGGGGTTGGATCCTCCTTCCAGTTGGAGCTGGAGAATACAGGGACTCGTCACTTCCTTCAAGTTGGAGCTTGTAAACTAGGGGGTTGGAGCCTCCTTCCAGTTAGAGCTAGAGAATACAGGGAGTCGTAGCTTCCTTTAGGTTGGAGCCTGTAAACTAGGGGGTTGGAGCCTCCTTCCAATTGGAGATGGAGAATCTAGGGAGTTGTAGCTTCCTTCAAGTTGGAGCCTGTAAATAGGGGGTTTGTGCCTCCTTCCTGCTGGTGTTGGAGAATCTTGGAAGTTGGTGCTTCCTATGAATGTAATTCTAGTTATGATATAAGAAAATCCTTATGTGGTTTTCTCCCATTTGGGTTTCCACGTAAAAATATCTCGTGCACTATGTATGATGCGATGCATTGTTGAATGGTACTGTTAATTGTTAATGTTTACTGATGTTATGCTAATAATGGTAGAAAGTGCTCAATATTGATTCACCCCCCCTCTCAGTATTGGTGAATATTTCAACACATGAGAAGGTATTATCTTATCCCTTCCCTTATGCTCCTTCCTTGCTCTTTTACTTTAATGATTTTCTATTTTTTATTGTTCTTTTGTTATTGCAGGTTTAGGGTTTCATGCATGGAGGCTAGGGTTTCATGGAGGAACCTCCATAGGAAAGGTAACAGATTATACCTTCTCTTCTCCTCCTTCATTCTTCTTTTACTTTTTCTTTCTTGATTGATTTGCTAATGTTTATTCTTGTTTTGTAGTTGCATGTTTAATGGAGAAAGAAGAAAAAAAATGGCATCTTGGTGGTTTTGTTTAAGGTGTAGATCCAATTTATGGATGTGACCTAAGGCCCTTGCATTCCCATAAGGATATCCGAATTAAAATCTTAGAACCCATATACCTCTCATTACTTACTTTACATTTAGTATTAAATGTTGATATTTATTTAAGATCTACATTATTCACTTGTTTGCATGCATAGGCTAGGCTAGTTTCAATTGAAATCTACACTTTTAATGATAGATTTTCAATGCAAATGTAGCTCTCAAGTAGATTTATTTCCTTTTGGCAATTGATCTGGGTTCAAACCCCAGCATTCCCTTACCATTTTCCATTGTTGTTTATGTAAATTGTAATTGGCACTAGGTTAGTCTAGTTTCAACTTTGATCTACATGTTTAAATGTAGCCCAAGTAAAATTTGTGCCTTTTGGCAAGTGACCTAGGTTCAAATCCCAACATTCCCTTACCATTTTTCATTTTTTACCATTTTCCATTTTAATTTCTATAAATTTCAATTTACAAACAATCTGCTTTAAACTCGACACTAAGCCTAGTTCTAAGCTTGATGCTAAATATGAAAAGTAGTGAAATGCGGACTTCTGCACTGAGAAAATGCTCCAACTTGAAAAAAATGCAACACAATTCAGTGCTAATAACATTTTTTATTGTAGTGAACTCTTACCCTCCTTGCTTATGATATTTTCCAAGCTAGATAAGAGGCTAGAAATGGAAAAGATTCAACTAAAGATTTACAAATTATGAAACTATTTTGATTGTGTTTTTAAGGGCTTCCAACCCATTCTTCCATTGTTAAGTGTTCAATATACTTGTGTTTTGTAATCTGATGCAATAAACCATCCCCTTTGATCATTCTCCACAAGTTTTTGGTTACAAATGCCTATCCAAAAACTTTAAATTTTTTTAGCCCTCTTCTTAGAGGGTGCCCAATATCCTCCAATTAACAAGGGTTATTGCATCCTTCTCCTTCCTTCATATGCATAATAAATTAAAACACTTCCTAATTCTAATATTCTTCTAGATACCTATGGAAATGTAGGCAAATGAATGCTAGTACATAAATGTAGACTCCAAAACATATTTGATAAGAGTAAGTCTACCTCCTAGATAGAGCGATTTATTGCACCATATTTGAATCCTCTTCTCAATTTTTTCATGAATCCAAATACAGTCTCGATAACCATAATCATTTTCTTTCAGTATAAATACCAACTACTTCAACCCTTTCCTAAAAGAAATTTTAATGAAAAGGAGGATATTTTTTAAATCCCTACCTGTCCTTCTAGGATACCACTCAAAGTAATTCAGGATTGAATGTTGATTTCCATTCATATGGCCTTCATGTAAATTGGCATCGCTTCCCTGTATTTATTAGCATCTATAACTAATCCATTTCCAAACAACAACACATCATCTACGAATAGAAGGTGAGTGAGAAGGTCTTGTCTACCCATTTTTTATGCCCTTTAAACCACTTGTACCTCTCAAATGATTGAGGAATATGATTAGACCCTCTACCACCAATAAGAAGAGGAGAGTTGATAATTGGCACCCTTGCCTTAAATCTCTTAGCAGTGTGAAAGGGAAGCTGCAAATCCATTTATTAGCAAGGAAAATGATATAGAATTCAAACAACCTTCAATCCAACTTACAAAAGGCAGAAAAAATCCAACATGAATTAGAGTTAGCCTTAATATAACCAAAAAAATCTATCATGAGCTTTAGAGATATCCATTTTGATAATGAATGCAGGTAAATCATTTTTTTTGATAGTGTGTAGTCCCTTCTAAGCTACACCAAAAACATCATGAATATGTTTACCACTCAAAAACCCAAACTATTTTGAGGATATAACTTCTGAAAGAAATGGGTTTAATATTCTTGTTGTGACTTTTGAAATTATTTGACAAATTGTAATACAAAGAGAAATTGGCCCGAATTTTCAAAAATTTATGGGGAATTCATCTTTGGGATCAAGGATGGGAAGGTAGTAAAAAGATCTAATCGCTTCCCCGCATCTCCTAGACTCCAACATGACTAAGAGTAATCCCTCTTTAATAAGAACATAGAAACCGAAATAAAACTTGATTGCATAGCCATCTAGCTTGGGAATTTTGTCTGTTGGGAAGGAATGGACAACATCATTTAGTTACTATTTCGCCGCTTCCTCTAGAAGGTGTCCATTTTGTTCATCATCTACAAATATTGGGAAAAAGGAAGAGAGATTTACAATTTCTACAATATTTTTCCTTAAGGGTTCCTTGAATAGGTATTGGAAATGAAAAGTACCAACCTCTGTCACCTCTTTAAAATTGGAAACTATATCATCATTTGAATTATGAATGCCCAATATGGTATTCAAGTTCTTTCTCATATTGGCATAATTATGAAAAAAAATAGTGTTTTCATCACCTTGAGCTAGACATTTTTGTTTCCATTTTGCATTTTAGCAATTCAACAATTCCTTTTTTGAGTCCTCCAACCTTTTTAATGTCTATATTCCATCTTCTAATAAAATCCCAATTACATTTTAATCATATAGATGGGATATGTGATTTTCAATAGACAAAATGTCTTGTTGTGAACTGTTGAATTTTTCCTTTGCCCACTCCACTATAAGATTCTTCACCTTCTTTAATGACTCACTGAATTGGAACATTGTAGACCCCTCTCTTCGTGCATTTATATGTACCCATTTTTTCTTAATCTTTGATTGAAATTATTCATCTTGGAGCCAATAAGAGTTTAACTTAAAAGGACTTGGGGGTTTTGCATCATCTCTTTAAAGTTGAAGAAAAATAGGTAAATGATCAAAACATCCACCAACACCAACCCATGACATAATCTTGTCAGCTCTAGTCATCACATTTTCAACAATTAGAAATATGTCAATTTTATTGTATATGCCTTCTTCCCCAACCTTGTTATTCCTCCGGGTAGGAGTCAATTTCAAAGGCTCCACATCACACAAGTTTTCCTCCTCTAGTTTGAGAATAAAGAATCTAACAAGACATCTTCTATGCCTTTTACCCCCTAGGATTCATTCCTCTTTAGGGTAAAATTTAGGTTTCCCCCATTAATTACATCCTCCTTTGTAATATTGTCCTACAAAAGATCATGGAACTTTTATCTATTAAGGTAAGTACAAATGTGAATTGTTGAATCATATGGGGAGGTTTACAAACTCCATTATTCTTCCACAATGATGACACAAAATCATGGAAGTAGGGGGTCAAAGGATCTTCATGTTAGATCAAGGAAAATGACATGGAAGTCAGGGTCATGATCATGAACCATAGCACTGATGGGAAGGACTTCATATCAGGCTAATAAGATGGTATGTTAGAGGTTGAAGGAGTGGAGAATTATGTAAATGGAAAGGAAACTTGACCCTTGGTCTAGACCATGAAAGGCGATAATTTCATTAGGTTTTTGCGGGAGTTGATGGGTTTTAGGCACAATGACACATATATGAACAAAAGGGTAGACATAAGGGATTTAGATAATATAGTTCTAGAAGTTTTAGTATAGGGAGGAGGAAACAAAAGCAATGAAGACTATGAAGATCAATATTAAGAAGAAGAAGCATAGGTTAAGGTGCATCAAGTTCATAGTAGAAAGTATGAAGCTCATAATGGGACAAGATGTTGTTATGGAACAAGTTTAGATGTATGAAGACACACCCTTGGTGCGAAAGTTTCATGAGATATATATTAAATCCATGAATATGTGGATCAAGAAGGTCTAGAGGCATCAACTAGAGTATTCCTTGATTTGGCACCCACTAGCTAGGGGTTGGATAAACTTAGTCTTTCAAATAGCCAAAGACAAGGAGACAATATTGAAGTAGAAGTGGTATTGGAATAGTTATATTATATCGCTAAAGCATTAGACTCCATTTCTTGATCCTATGCATGAAAGGGTAGGCATTCAATCACTATGGGTTAAGCAACATTCACTCCCATTGGACTTGTGGTCTAAAAGGGCTCTTACTATAATAGGAAACAAGATGGGGAGGGTGAGGGACATTGATGAGAAAATAAGATTTCTAGATAGAACATCCATCATTGAGATGAACTTAGGAGATGTATTGAGACGAACTTAGGCGATGGGATACCAAATGGAATTGTCATACATATTGAGAATAGGTCATACATAAAATAAATAGACTATGTAAATATTCCCTTCAGATGGTCCATTTTCCACCACCATGGGCATCTTCGAAGAACTTGTCCAAAGAAGGACATGCTAAATGAACATGAGGAATGACTTTTCTTGGCATGTGAATTTTTCATGAGCCTTGAGAAGAGGAAAACTAATGCAAAAGGTAAGTATTCCCCATAAGAACCTTCATCCTCTATTGTTGAAAAAATCCTTAATGATATAGCTAGAGCAAAGGAGATTTCCTCTAGTCTTAGGAAGAGGCATATACTTGATGTTGATTAGGAGGAGCAAATGATAAACGATGTATAGATGTTCACATGGTTCCAAAACTAAAGGTCAATACAATTACATTCATAGACATAATACATAAGAAGGAATCCTCCCTAAAAAGGTTAAAAAAACAAAAGGATGTACCTACTTTGGTTGAACTTGAAGAACAAGGAGACTAGGAGGAGGTATTGTAAAAGGATTTCTTTCTATAAGGTCACAAAATTGCCAATGAGGGGGGAATAGTAAGAGATACTAGAGAGAACGGTCTTCTCTAAAGTTGGTGGTAGTGTTACTATGGGGGGGAGAAAAAGGTACAAAAGAAGAAGGTGGTGGATAACATCGATATCATTAGTGCTAGATACTCATTTGATGAAGAATTTGTTCCCTTGGTTGATAAAAAACATCAACGTAGATCAGTAAGAATAAAGGTATAAAGATGGAAGATTTTGCAATGGAAGTTTGTCTAGGTCATGATCAAGGTGGTATACAAGTGGGTCCTAGTAGGAAATCCCTACTCAGCCAAGCTATGATGTAAGCAAATAGGTAAGTATTTTCAAGTAAGTAGATGAATTTCAAGGTGCCCATAGAGTAGGGAAAGCCCAATCCAAGGGTTTAAAAATAATTTTCTCTCATAGAACATCAATTCATGGGGAGTGCCCACAAGAGAAACTCCTTAAATAAATTGTTGTATGTACATAAACCAAAGGTAATGTTGATTCAAGAGTCTCTTAGTAAGGAAACCAAAGTAAAAGGATTGTTGATGGTTGCTTTTCCAGGTTGGAATTTTGAGGTGATCATCATAAAAGGGAGATTTGGAGGTTTAGTGTTGGGGTGGTACAAGTACCTCCAATCTAGGAACATCTCCTTTCTCCCATCAAAAATATGTGTTGCTCTTTATTCTCTTGAGGTGGGTATTGTCTATAATGTTATCAATATCCTGGTCCCTACTAAATGAGGAAGGATGTCTCAAAAAACAATTGTGATGATCTTGTAGTGAGGAGGGATAATGTCATCGTGGGAGGGGACATGAACTTCATTCTAAGACATGTGGAACTGTGGGGGGGATATGGGAGCATGGACCCCCTAGTTTATTTCTTACTACAAAAAATTGAAGAGCAATGGTTGTGTGATTTAGAGCCTCTAATTCTAAAGCCAATGTGGAGGAATAACAAATTAGGCAACGAAGGCATTGTAAAATACTTTATAGGTTCCTTATAGCTAAGAATGTTTTGGCTAAATTACAAAGGTCCCAAACCTGGATAAGTGAAGGTTGGGTACTCAACCATGTTCCAGTTTTTCATTAATTAAGTAGACCAACGAATAAGCCTCCAAGTCCCTTTAAGTTAAACTTGCACTAGATGAATGACCTAGACTTTCTAGACTTGATCTGAAATTAATGGAGGCATCTTTACAAAGGCTTGGAGGATTATGTAATGTTTTAGTTCAGTGATAATCTCAAGAGGATTAAGAAAAAAATAGTTTAGTGGGAAAAATTAAAGTACAAGGATTCCCAAGATAATATATGGAACTTAGAAGAGGAGACTTTAGCCATATTGAAATCCAACATGAGTGGTCTCTTTACTGAAGAAGAAATGGAAAACCTAAAAAAATGGAATCCTTCAATAAAAATCTCTTAGAGTGGGAAGAATTGAAGAGACAAAAGAGTGTAGCTATATGGGTGGCACAAGGTGATGATAACACTCAATTTTTTTCACAATTATGCCAAGATGAGAAATGACGTCAACACAATTTGGAGCATCAAGAATGTAGAAGGTGATTAGCTTAACAAGTTTTGGGGGCATTTGTTAGGTTGGCACTACTCACTTTAAACAATTATTTAAGGAACCTCAAAGAGAAAACATAGTTGAAATTGTGAAGATTGTTGCATATTTCCATATTTTTTTAAATCATCATCAAAATTCGATACTTATGGTTGATATTTAATTGGTTGAATTAGAAGGAGTGATTGATTCCTTTTAGAAGGACAAGATCCTATGGCCCATTGAGTTCTATGTTGGTTTCTTTGAGTTGTTGTGGAAAGATATTTTTTTGGTTATTGAAGAATCTAGGAAAGCAAGAAAGGAACTGGGGACTATAAAATCCACTTTTTCTTGCTACGATACCCTAAAAAACGGTACCTTAAAACTTTGATGATTTTAGACCAATTTCACTTTGCAATGTCATTTATAAGATCATGTTGAAGATCATAGCTAGAAGACTTAAGTCATTGCTATCTCATGCCATATCAAGTTAGCAATTTGGTTTTCTTAATGGTAGACAAATCGATGAAGCTATAGGTATTTCCCAAGAAGGCATGCATTCAATAAAGGTAAGGAATTACCCTCCATCATCATGAAATTGGAACTTTCAAATGCTTGCGAAAAAGTAAGTTGGTCGTATTTAAGATCGATGATGCTTCGTGTGGGATTCTCTTGTAATTTTGTAAACTAGATGGAAGGATGTTACTCTTTTGTTTCCTTCTCACTACTCATTGATGGTTATATTATTTCTTTATTCTATCCCTTTAGAGGATTGAGGCAGGGTTGTCCTCTCTCTCTTCTATTTTTTCTACTAATAGTTGAAGGTCTAGGTAGATGCCCAATCCATGAAAAATCTAGTGGACCTCTCAAAGAAATAAAAAGATGGGAAACAAATTATCCCTTACTCACCTCATGTTTGTCAATGATGTATTATTGTTGGCAATGGGTCAATGAAGGATGTAATGACTATCCATCAATTTCTACATTTCTACTATAAATATGCTATGATGGAGGCAAACAAAATAAATTCCTCCATTGTGTTTCACAAGATTGTGGTGGGGCAACATAATGTTATTAAGGCATTATTAAATTTCCAAGAATCATATTTTAATATGGGTCTTAATTATTTTGGTTTCATTTGTGTTACCCCTCGTAAATTATGAGGGTTCTAATCCAAGTTGATGACCCTACCCAAGCAAACTACATTGGGGGATGTTGGGTTTTGAGTCATTTTTTTTCCATTTAGATGCATATGTATAATTGATTATCATTGAGTTGGTATTCTCATCACACATGTTAGAGAGATATAGGTTGATGTGATGGATTATTTGGCTTGAGGAGTAGCATACCACTTGTGTACACCTTCCTAGACACTTCCCTTGTGACAATTTATTTGTTGACCACTATGTGGGTGTCAAGGTGTTCTAATGAGGGTTGTTCACTTAGTTATTGGTTCATCTCTTGTTTGGTTCCTAGCAAAATCAGATGATATGTTATACTTTGTTACTAGACCTATGGTGGAGTGCATTGACTATAAGAGTCTTGTTGGTTTCATGTGTGGATTAGTTGGTTTGATCCATGGTTCATTTGGTGGAAAATTCCTCTTTTATTCATTATAATGAGATTTAGCCTTCCAACAATTATTTTGGGATGTGTTATCATATGATCTTTACCTTGATGGATGACTACTTTTGTGCTCATGGAGGTTTTTAGTGTGGGGATGATTTCTTGAGGATGTTTGACCCTTACTTGGTGAAGTGCTCCCTTGCTCATAATTTTTGGCACAAGGCATAGACTCCTCCATGCACAATTGTTCTTTTTCCTATGATTGAATGATTGGTTTCACATGATGGTATGTGGATTGAGGACATTTCTTGCTTGTATCAGAGATTTCCCTACTTTCAGGCACATTCTTCTAAGATGCATGGTTTATGGCACATTGATCCATGTTTTTGCACATGTATCGAGGGGACCTAACTACCATGCACACTCTACTAGGTCGCTCCACCTTTGTGCCCATGATTTTAGAAATCAGTAGATGGTTTTGTAACATTGTCTCTCCTTATAACACTTGGTTTTGATTATTTTAGTAGGAGAACATCCCTTTGATGCAAATTATCCTAGGTTGTCCCACTTATGGTTCATGGTTTCAAGATATTAATGTGTTTTCACATGGACATAACTATCTTGGAACAATTTTTGAGATCAATCCACTTCTTTGAGGCTATTGTAACTACTATATGGACCTTCTTGCACATATTGATTTGGTATTTCCTTGAGGGGTGAGTTGGTTACCTTCTTGGAGAGTGTGGCATAACCAACCCTACTATTTATGGGTATTTTGTTGGCATCTCTAGGTGGATCAACTCTTTTCTTGAGGGGTTTCCTAAGAGAGAAGGTTGTAGTTGGACCATGTTCACGTGTGTTTTCACACTTATTGGTTGAGGATTGATTATGATTCATTATGAGGGTGTTCCACTTTAGCACATCTCTTAAGGGAACTCCATTTTGAGGATCATTATATTGCTTGGTGACCCTAGATCCAAGGAAAGAAACAACTACATTAGCACACATCTCTGGGGCACAAATTTTGTTGACTATTCTATATTATTGGGCTTGGTTAAAGTGATCCCATGACCATCCTTTGCACACATCTCAAGGGAGCACCTCTTCTAGGGGTTTATTTTATATTATTTGGTTGATAAAGGGACTTCTTGAAGAGCACCCTTTTCCCTTTGATTGGGTAAGTATTATTATTGTATTAGAGGAGGTTGTTGAAGGGTTATATTGGAAAGTGCACCAAGGACAAGTGGCATTTTGCATGGAGCATTTAGCATGAGGAGAGGATAAGTGGCATCCCCCCTACTTTGTCCTTTTATTTACTATTTTATTGCTTTAGGGCTTCGATTTGTCTTAGAGGTAGTTAGAGGATATTATTTTTTTATGTTTTTCTAGGAGAGATCTAGGATCTAAGAATTGAATATTATTATTTTATTCGATGAGGATTTGAGAATCAACTCTATATAAGAGAAGCCCATCTTATTGTAATGGTTGTTGATGGTTTGAGGAAACAAGACTCTATTGGCTTGACTTGTATCGAAGACCTTTTTAAGGCTATGTGATAATTGAGATTTTTAGTCATGTGCAGTGTCCCATCTTTCATTTATTGCTATTTTTGTTGTTGAAAATTGTCACTAAATTTGTCGTAGTAAGGGCTTCATATTGGTTAGCTAGGTCATCAAAGAAGGAGGTTGGATGAGGTGTTTCTTATTCAACCTTCTCGGTACTTTTACTATCTAATTGAACCCTCTACATTATGCCATTTTTTTGAAAGGTTGCATGTTGTTTCTATCTAGATGTAAAATCTCTCGTTATTTGTTTTTGCATGTTCATAAAGGGTGCCTTTAGAAGGGCATTTTATTCTCTCATTTTAGCAATATAAATTATGCAATAATAGGTAAAATTACGCATGTTATTACAAGAATGTTTCCCCCATTATTCATATGTTTTAAACCCTCAAATTTTCTTCAAGATTCAATGTACCCCATTGGATATGTGGCACTAGTGATCCAAAAAGAACTTTTAAACGAGAATGGTTGAGTTATCTTGCATGAGTTAAATTACCATTTAGGAATTTAATGAAAGAGGAAGAATTATGAGGAAAACATGACAACCATAAAGCAATATACAGATCTGAACATAAGCATGAAGAACAACAAACCATAAACACCAATGTGATAACAAAGTTCGACAATCTCGCTTACGTCTCCAGGCCTTTGTCTCAGTGGGTGAGGATTTATTATTTTTGTTCGAAGCTTTAAATGTACATCATGAAAGTGCCAATGTATTACAACAATGAGTTGGTCGTGTTCTACCAGATCTCAAGAACCCATCAAAACTGACGGCACTAAAAATGGATGAACGAAGCTTTCAGAAATGGCCCGCAAAGGTGCACTCGTCAATAGCTTCCCTGCATAAAAATGGCTTTGCCTCTACATTTGCTCAACATTTCTCTACTCTGAACCCCTCCTATGGCTTCAAGAACCTCTAGTTTATATAGTCCTGAAGTTGGTAACAAATTCCCAACTTCCCCCCAAGATATGGCCTCAAAAAGGGCCCAAGATCCTTCAAAAGTGGATAAAATCTCTCATTTCTGGCTAATAATCCATTAAAAATCATTAACATAATGTTTAAAACCCACTTTGGCACATATTAAGGGCACACTCCATGTGGCCAAGCGCTGAGTGTTGGGCACACTAGCCCCCTAGATTTCTGGTCCTCGGTCACTTTGGTTTCCATGTGCCCTAGTTCTACATCCCCCACGCGCTATACATTTGATTGGGCCCCTAGTCGGCGGGCTAGCCCGGCCGACCAGGCGCCAACCCCAAACAACCCTGTACCAAAATCTAGGTCATATGGAATGTTCTAAAACTGGGGATTGTCCTACCACATATCTGTGCCAATACATATACGTCCGAGTCATATGGGATATGGCTCCATGCGACTAGGGCTGGGCCAAACGCCATTCCAAAAATGTGTGTCAATCAACGAAGGCAGTGTTTATATGTTGTGGTCGGATGGAGTGTTGTGCTGAGGGCTATATTCGTCAGGGGCTAAACTCATATCCATCCACGCCAAGAATTAGAAGTGTAGGCATATGCGAGTGTTGCGACCGAAGGCTGGGGCTAGGCCCCAACCCTTAATTCCACCGACAGAACTTAGCTTTCACTTTATATAAATGTTTTCCACTATGGTTAATAAGAAAAAAATAGGGCAGGCTGGTATCTCGACCCTGCCAAACCATTAGCTCGGACTAGAGGTCACGGGGTCGACTCCTGTGCGCTCAAAACAAAACTTTTGCCAAAAATTGTCAACCAATGGAGGGGTGCCACGTGGTAGCCTAGGACTGACCCACGTGGCACCACGTTATTCACCAAGTACATGCCATGTGTCAATCACCTATTCGACCACCTGTCTTCCCAAGTGTCTTCCAAGTCACAGGCCACTATACCTACCATGTTAGCCTGTAGTCCAATCATCTGCCATGTGTCGTACGACTGTACGGACCTGCCACGTCAGGGATACGAACGTGCCATGTGTCACCCTTGCAGTGGTGACATGTGTCACCCCCTGACTCGTCCACCTATACTTGCCCAGTTAGCAACTTGTCCATGTTAGCATGCCAACACACCCTGCCACGTCAGTTGTACGGTCTGTACAGTCAGTTGCCACGCGACACTGTATGGACTTTACAATCATCAAATTTTGCATGTTTGGAAAAATGAAAAGACCACGATATCTTAGTCATACGACGTCCATTTGATCCTGTTCAAGTTGCGTTGGGTTCGTATCAACGAGGCCTACACACGTGCATTTTGAAGAGATTTTGAGCACTTTGATTTTTAGGCCTTTCTGAGCCCCATCTTGTCTCCAGGATCCATTATGGATCACACCTCCCCACTAAAGACCTTTTGGTCCTCCAAAAGGTTACAACATGGACCTTACTAATTACATACTCATAAGGAAAAAAAAAACACTATCTTGTTCAAAATGATGTTATAACAGGTCATCATTTCAACATGTGTGATTACATTAATGGAAGCAAAATACAATGAAGATGTGACATCCACTTCTAGCAAAACCAAGTGACTGTTTTTCTTCCTTCATGGTGTTCCTCTTGCTTCACTGGTAATCCCTCTTCCTTTGTGAGTACATGCACAATCCTTTTGTTCTTCTTTGGACGAAGCTTCGGATTAAGCTTCCAACGTTTAGCCTTTTGATGTCCACCCTTGTTGCAATAAGTGCAGTGGTTTTTTGGCATCCATACTTGTTTTCCCTTCTCTTTCTTCCATTGTGGAGTTGAGTATTTATGTTGTGTCTCCTTCCTGGTCGACATAAACTTCCTGCATAAAGATTGTCTCTTCCAACACTTGGCCACACAATGCTTAGGTGAATGACAAAAAGTACAAGGATACATATTCCACAAGTTTCAGATTACATGATTATGTTTTTTATAATCAAAGAGAGAATTGGAAAAAACCATTATACCTGTCTTTCTTATCTTCACTTTTCTTTGGGAATGATTTTCATTCACTATCACCATCATGGAGTGATATACCATCACCTTTCGTGAAGTGTTCCCGCAAGGACTTAAACTGATCATTTGAAGCATTACTTGCTTCCGATGTTTTGGAGCCCATCTTGGAGAATGCTCCAATATCCTCTTCACCATATCCCAATCCTAAATAACGAGGTCTTTCCACAACCTCTGTGGGATTAACGATACATTGGCCCTTATTTCCAAGGCCCTTTCCTTCATATCCCATCTTGGTTAGCAATTTCAAACCTATACCTCTTGTATGTTTTTCAAATGCACCAAAAGAACCATCTAGATGGGAACAATGTGAAATTGATGAATGACTTCCACTGCATGCCTCATAGATGTTTTCTGAATTCGGTGTAGAAGGCAATTCCTTCAATTCTTCTTTGCTTTTGTTGTTCTTTGAAGATTTCCCTTGAACCAATCTCTTTCGTTCCAAGTAGTCTTCATACAACACTTTCACCATCTCGGCCATGGCAAATAGAGTAGCTCACATATCCTTCTCATCTTGAGAAAATCCCTCTTTAGATGTCATTGTCTCAATTGGGATGATATTTTCCCTGGTAAATATGCAAACTCAAATTCCAATCATCAACTAGCTCTGACACCACTTGATCCGAAAAGATCTTTTAAATGACAATGGTTGAGTTATCTTGCATGAGTTAAATTATCATTTAGGAATTTAATGAAAGAGGAAGAATTATGAGGAAAACATGACAGCCATAAAGCAATATATAGATATGAACATAAGCATGAAGAACAACAAACCATAAACACCAATGTGATAACGAAGTTTGACAATCTTGCTTACGTCTCTAGGCCTTTATCTCGGTGGGTGAGGCTTTCTTATTTATGTTTGAAGCTTTAAATTTACATCATGAAAGTGCCAATGAATTACAAAAATGAGATGGTCGTGTTCTACCAGATCTCAAGAACCCATCAAAACTAACGGCACTGAAAACGGATGAATGAAGCTTCCTCAATAGCTTCCCTGCATAAAAATGTATTTGCCTGTACATTTGTTCAACATTTCTCTACTTTGAACCCCTCCTATGGCTTCAAGAGCCTTTGGTTTATATAGGCCTGAAGTTTGTAACAAATTCCCAACTTCCCCCCAAGATCTGGCCTGAAAAAGGGCCCAAGATCCTTAAAAATGGATAAAATCTCTCAATTCTAGCTAATAATCCATTAAAAACCATTAACATAATGTTTAAAACCCACTTTGGTACATATTAAGGGCGCAACCCCTTTTTTTCGCGCTCCTCGTCACTTGGGCGCACTCCATGTGGCCAAGTGTTGAGTGTTGGGCGCACTAGCCCCTTGGATTCCTGGCCCTCGATCGCTTTGGTTGCCATGTGCCCTGGTTCTACATCCCCCACGTGTTATACATTCGGTTGGGCCCCTGGTCGCACGCCCTTGGTCAATAGACTAGCCCGACCGACCAGACGCCAACCCCAAACAACTGTGTACCAAAATCTGGGTCATATGTAATGTGTCGAAACTAGGGCCTGTCCTACCACATATCTGCGCCAATACATATACATCCAAGTCATATGGGATATGGCTCCATGCGATTAGGGTTGGGCCAAACGCCATTCAAAAAATGCTCGCGAATCAACGGAGGTAGTGGTCATATGTTGTGGTTGAATGGAGTGTTGCGCCAAGGGCTATATCCGTCGAGGGCTAGACTCATATCCATCCGTGACAAGAGTTAGAAGTGTGCACATATGGGAGTGTTGTGATCGGGGGCTGGGGCTAGGCCCCAGCCTTAATTCCACCAACAGAACTTAGCTTACACTTTATATAAACATTTTCCACTAGGGTTAATAAGCAACAACTAGGGCGTGCTGGTAACCCGGCCCTACCAAACCATTAGCTCGGACCAAAGGTCACGGGTCGACTCCTGTGCGCTCCAAACAAACCTTTTGCCAAAAAATGTTAGCCAGTGGAAGGGTGCCACGTGGCAGCCCAGGACTAGGCCACGTGGCACCACGTTATTTGCCAAGTACATGCCACGTGTCATTCACCTATTCTACCACCTATCTACCCAAGTGTCCGCCTAGTCACAGGCCACTGTACCTGCCACATCAGCCTATAGTCCATTCATATACCACGTGTCGTATGGTTGTACGAACCTACCACGTCAATCATACGAACGTGTCATGTGTCACCTTTGCAATGGTGACACATGTCACCCCCTGACTCATCCACTTATACTTGCTCGGTCATCAACCTGTCCACTTAAGCATGCCAACGCACCCTGCCATGTCAGATGTATGGTCATACGGCCTGTACAATCAAATTCCACGTGGAACTGTACAGACTGTATAATCATCAAATTTTACCTGTTTGGCGAAATGAACAAACCAGGATATCTTGGTCATACAATGTTCGTTTGAGCCCGTTCAAGTTGTGTTGGGTTTGTATCGACGAGACCTACATACATGTCTGTTTTGAAGAGATTCTAAGCACTTTGATTTTTAGGCCTTTCTGAGCCCCATCTTGGCTCCGAGATCCATTCTAAATCAACTAGTCATTCCCCATCAACCACCACAAAAACTCAATAAAACATCTATAATTTCTATTTTTCCAAAGCTAACTCTCGACATCACCTTGAGCTTCCATTTCACGACTTTAGTGATCCTATTCTAGGGATACCCCCCTTATGCTAGAAGAGAACATGCCTAAATTGAGAGAAGGTGTTGTTGTGGTGACAATGGACAACCCCTTTTAGTTCACCTAGAGCTACAATTGTGTTTTACGGCTTTACCACTTAAGGTTTAGGTTTGGGTGGTAACGATGAGAAGGCAAATGAGTATGGTTTTAAGTACTAGACTTGGTTGTATCTCAATATTGAAGGCAAGATTTTCTCTTGGTATACTAGATGGCTCTCTCTTGGAGGAATATTAGCATTTATAAAGATTGTATTAGAGGTGATTCTAGTTTATGGCAACCCTTTGTTAATATTATGGTAGCTGCGGGAGGTATTTACCCCCACGTGTGAACCTGACGAGAATAGAAGACTCTGGAAAGCAAGAGAAACCCTAATGAGTTGGCTAATAACCCTAGAAGCCTTGTCGACTCAAGAAGATAATTTATATTAGGCTATTAGCCTCCAAGAGAAGAATAATATACTGAACAGACACTTATCCAAAAGGAGAAGTCGGCCCCAACAAAACTGGTAGGACTACTATAAATACAGGGCGCCAGTTCTCATTTGTAGCATCTCAGAATTGCAGTTCTGCAGTTTGGTGCGCACTACAGTTGCAGTCTTGTGCACAGGTTTGGAGGAAGAGCTAGTGCAACTGCAGTAGCAGCAAGATCTCAGTTTTGGCTTGAATATCTCTTGGCTAGGGTTTGGAACATCTGATCAGCTTTTTATGATGCGCTATCGTTGGGGATTGATGCGCTACTCTTTGTTTGGCTATCTAGCCTAGGGTTTGCTTCCGGAGGAATTCTCAGGTCAAGGTTAAGGTGCTCGGAGGGAGGCTTCGACCTATGGTTGGGTGACGAAGGTATCGTCAATGGTAAAACGAGCACACCATCTTCTATATTCTAACACCCTTCACCTATATATCTAAGGGGATTTTTCATAAAATTAGGAGAAAGATATTTAGTTTTCTTTGGACTTGGAAAAATGAGAAGGAAAAGATGGCTTTAGTGAGATGAGACAAGATAGTAAAGCCAAAAAAGGTTGGGGATTGGGGTCTCGACAATATTTTTCATTTTGACATGGTGCTTGTAGCTAAGAGTTTGTGGAAGTTGATGACTGGAAAACTAGATTTACGGAAGGTGGTGATTACTCAAAATCATATATAGCCATTAACTATATAAGAGTGGATCATAATTCCAAATAAGAGATGTCAAAATGTCTTGATTATATGGAAGGCCCTAATACTTCTATTAGTGGGTAATTAGCTTGCATGGAAGATTGGGAATGGTACTCATATAGGCCTTGGTGTTGACCCATGGATTGGAAATAAATATAACTACTTGATGTTTGAAGGCCTACTCACTAATTCAAGGAAGAACAACACGATAAATCTATTTGATGCATGGATGTTGGAATATGTTAATTTACGAAGAGGGGGTTGGAAAAAAGTAGGGGACATAGGTATGTTTGGTCATGAGGTTGATGAGTGGGAAAATTTTGTACATAGGTTGACCTCTAATTTCATCTTACTCAGGAAGGGGAATAATCGTTTGACCTAGTCAAAAATTTATGTTTTGGGGTTTTACACATCAACATTAGGTTATTTGGTGATGTTCATTGATGGCCAAGCCCCAAATATTATTTGGTGGTTGAATAAGGTATGGATAATTAGAGCACCTCTTAAAACAAGGCCCTTTCTATGGATTGCATTATCTAACAAAGTACTTACATGGGGTATTTTGTTTTAAAAGGTCCTTTGAAGTTCCAATTTTGTGTCCCGTGTGTAGGTATGTCTATGAATCCATTTCACATATTCTTATTGGATGCCATTTCTCCTTAGAAGTGTGTGAAGTAGTAAAAACATTAACTAGTGGGGTTGGTTAATGGGTTGGTGACAATCTAGAGGAACTATGGCTCACCATGGATGCCATGATATTTGAATATGCATGTAACACTCTACATGTTTTCTTCAAAATGTAAGATCCATATGAAGGCCTTGAGAAAAAAATAGCATACAAGGTCCCAAGGTAGGTGGGGGGTATCCATATTGATAGAGTTCATCCTTGGTGCATTTTTAATGGTGCTTCAAAGAGGAATATATATATGTTTGGTGTTGGTGGAGTTTTATATATCTTAGAAGGTCATTACTTCATTTTCTCTTATGTATTAGGATTTGGAGGCAACAACATGGAAAAGAGTAAATCCATTCTTATCTGAGTTGGTATAACAACTAAAAGAGGCATCACAAATATTTAGATATTTGAGGACATGATGCTGGTGGCTGATTCATTATGGATGAATGAGGAATCTCAATTTAGGTCTTGAACACCTCATCGGATAGGGGAATGAGTAGTGATCTAGATTTGTCAACTTTTCTTGTATGGACGTATTTAGATAATTAAATGACATTGTTAATGGTGTGTCCAAATAGGTAATGAATGCTCAAGTAAGATTGCTTGAGATCACTAATTTTCATGATGCGGTCACAAATATCCTACCTAGTAGATAGTTGTTTGTCTGGTGTTTCTATCACTTTTATTATGTGGACTTGGTTTGTCCAGAGATTAAAGAACTTGTATAAGAATCTAGTCTAGCCTCTATAGTTTTTTTTTTACTCTCTTGCATGGAACTTTGTTTACTCTAAATACTTTTTATTATTGCTTTTAGTTGTTTGGTATTCATTTATATAGCCTTTACATTCTCTTCTAGATTTTATTTCCTATCAAATTGAGTTGTTAGTAGCTCTCTTTAGGTTTAGTGTCCCTTGACACATGTTAAATGTAATGTTGCCTTTTCCTCTTGAAATAAAGAGATTATGACCTTTTTATTGGGAAAAAAAAATATTGTCCACATAAATAAAGCTTCGCAATATTCTTTCCTATTGAAACGTGGACCATATAAGATGGAGAAAGACTTGCCCATATCCAAGGGTTGAAATTTTGTCATTTTGACAAACTAAAATAATTTAAAAGATTTTAATATGCATCTTTTATTCCATGTAGTGATCAATGTTGTAGGAAAATCTCCCTGCGGACAGGTAGATCGCCTCTAAGAGCTTGACCCTGACTCTAGACAGAAAATGCTTAACATGGACACTGACTTCCTTTCAAATCTATCTAAACTAACACATGAGAAGTAAGGATGACAGAAGTACCTCTTTATTGACGTTTGTCCCTGCACGCTCCGAGTTGCACTCCAATCCTTTACTCCTCGCTGAGTTCTGCAGACAAACAAGATACGACCACTTCCTACTCTATTGATGTTAGCTTGAAAACAAATCTATTAATTAATGATAAGTTCATGTGGCATTATACACAAACTAGAAAGAAACAGGCCAAGCGTGTCATATTAATGAGAATAACTAGAAAGATAACAACAGCTTCACTGATCACTCCTTTCTGGTTGACTGTGTGTTTCCTCCAAGATCATAGGTCTCATACTAGCAGTTCTTCCCCAATCAGCTATGTTCCAGCACCACTTATGAGATCATAAGTTTGGTGTAATTCTCCATTTCCATTCTCCTTTTCACCATTAGAAAGCTTGCTTATATAGCCTTGGAGAGGCTTCAACCACTTGAGATATCCTTGGGGAAGTTGAGGATTTTCCTCCTTCAGTTGAGGATCTGCCCTAAGATCATGGCTGGACTAGGGATTCGAATCCAACTGCCTCCCAAGAATGAAAGGATTCTTCCCCCATTCATCTCAACAGCTTAACAACTGCCCAGAATAGGTAGCGCTCCCTCAAAAGGGCCATCAGAGCGTTGTAACGCTCCCTAGTAGGCTTTAGGGGGGCGCCAACACTCTCAAAATCTATAGCGCTCCCTCAAAAGGGCCAAGAGAGCGTTATAACGCTCCCTGACAGTGTAAGGGGGAGCGTCGACGCTCCGAGATAGTGTAAGGGGGAGCGCTCCCCTCCAAAAACTCAGTTTTTGAGGTGCTTTCAGATGGCAAAAGGTTTGCAAGCCTGCTGACTCATTTCTCCTCTTCCAAATCAAATGTTTGAGGTGTTTCAAGTGTCTTTCTCATGTCGTTATAGGCACGACATAGGCATCATGGCAGTATGCTTTACTTGCGACACTTGTGAGCAACATGCAACACTTGTGACCTTGTGAGCAAAATGCGACACTTGCGACCTTTGTAATGGCGACACTTGCGACACTATCAAAGTGAGTAATTTTGATGTGTAACAGATTGCCCCCCAAAGTATGAAGTTAGAAGATAGGAACTGATAACTGAAATACTTTGTAGACAT
>CBVK0103155700.1:0-15132 GCA_900067695.1 Picea abies
TTGATAAATTATAACTTGGAAGGTGGAATTATCAACAGCTCAGAGAACAACATACATGTCTCCTTCAAGGTGTTTAACCTTCTCCTCTAATTCATCTCTCTTCTTATAGGATGTTTTTTCCGCATTTATAGTCTTTCCACAATACTAACATGTCTACTTCTTGTGACTTCGTTGTGTGCATCTACCTATCTCTAAGGTTTTTGGTCATTATATATAGGTTTTGGTGTAGATGTATCAAACCATACACTATCCCTGAGACACATCTTGCCCTTTCCCTTGGGAAAGTGGACATGGTGTTTACCAAGATTTCCTTCTCCAATAAATATATGCTAATTTGTAATAAAAAGGACATAGAAAGTTTCAAAGGTGTAATCATTACCATCTTCTTTGCGTGATTTCTAGTTGGTGCAGAGAGTTGACACGAACATGTCAAACAATGTTCTCAAGTTCATCAAGACCAACTCAATGATTTTTACATCATTCTTTTGATATTTTTTCCACATTAACCCGATTTCAACTGGATTTATTTGAAATGTGCCAAATATTCCTCCATTATCTAAAAGGAATGAGGATCGAGAAAGATAAACTCTTTCTCCAAATGCATGATGTGGCTCTTTCCAACTCAGTTGAAAAAGGTTTTAATATTCTTCCAGACAATCGATTCCACTAAGGTGAAAATAAATCTCCTACGAGATGTAGGTCAAAATGACCCATTCAACTTCATCCTTGTTTCCATAAAAAACGAACTTCACCTTGTCATTTGTTGGATCTGGAATCACAACCTTAGTATACAACCATAGTCATTTTCTCTTCAGTAGGGTTTCCATATATGCTTCCCATACTTCATAATTTGATCCACTTAGAACAACATGATTAATATTTGAAGCTATCTTCAATATATATACCAACTAGTTTGTTCCAATAAGTTCTAATGAACGAACCATTGGCCCAGAGTCAATCACACAACAGATCCAGATTAGTAATGTTTGCAAATAACAAGTCAAGCTTTTAAACCATTGGCTCAGATACCATGTTGGGGAATAGGGTGTAACATGACATGAAACAGAGGAAACGACACTACAAATAATTGAAAAGGAACAAATTTTTTTGAAGATAAGGGGTGGTGTCCAAATACATCATTACAACACTTAAGAAAAGTGCATTGTGATCATAGAATTACATTGCATGTTGTACATCTTGATCTGCAAGATCTATTGCACAATATCTGATGATGATAATGAAACAAAGGGTTTTCTTTTATAGTCTCAATATTTAACCAAATTCCATAGAATCCATAATATCTTGTCGACATGTAATTGTCAGTTGTTATAGTTGACTCCTCCAAATACACTATGTCAAGTAGTCTCAACAAGGACGCTCGACCCAACCACCTATGTGTTCATCTCATAGTCAATTGTTGGGTTTGTTCATACACCTCCTCATTTTCTTCTAACACTGGTTGATTATTCGATCAATTATTATGGTGCGCTAGTCGATCGCTCAACCGACTGTATCTAGATGTAGGTTGACCTCTCGACTAACTAAACCTAGGAGATGTGTGATGAACCACCAATGCTTGATGTTCCAACAATATATTTTCATATCCTCATAAGACCATGCAAACAAATTCATGTACTACTTGAATAGATAAATAAAAGTGTTTTTTTCAAATTATGAATAACATGTGCCTAAGTTGATGAATTTTAGCTCTTCCATAGTTCCCGAATTCACTAAGAAATGCATCATGGTGGAGCTATTTGTCTTGGTATTTGGTGTTATTATGAATTTAGACTATAGGTCAAATATTTTTTCAAGATTCAATACACTTTTCACGATGCAATTTCCTTTAATCTTATTTTCTTAAACTCTATACTTCTAAAGATCATTCTAGTGTTATTCATCATCCATCATAGATCCTTGGAACATGCCAGGGTTGGTGAGAAAGATGATTATTTGAGCATCATCATTGAAAAATATCCAATTCGTGATATTTTTTAGCACTTGGTAAATTGTTGGGCTGAAGAGAACGATCTACTAAGGTAACCTACAAACCAACTTTAAGACTGGAAACTAGCCTTCCCAATCTAGAGAGGGCTCTCTCTGATACCTAGTCTTTGATAGATAATAACTTTGGAATGAAGGCTAGATTTAGATGATTGAGGAATTGTTTTCTCATTTTGTTGGCAAGGAAGTATAGTACCTTTGGGCTATGGAGTCAACCCCCTGAAAACAAGAGAAATCAATAACTGGTAAGGGAATATTTGAGAGGACAAAGGCTAAATAGGTAATGGTATTTCAGTTTCAATATTGTTGTGTATGATGAAAGAAAGGAGAAACTTAAAGCAAATCAGAGAACCATTAGATATGAGTTCCGACCTAACTTCAAAGAAAACACAAAGTTTAAATGGTCGAGTCTAAAGGACCACGAGATGAATTTTAAACCCTTTAAATATTTCCAATTTAAATGAATGAAATGGACATGAATTTACTGGAAACAACAAGTACATACAAATATAGGATCACAATACATCAAACCACCACCACTAGAATATTTTCATTGGAAGATTCAAGACCTTTGAATTTATATTTCCGTCAGATTTAGAAAGTTACATTTAAGAGTTCCCTATCTACACTACTTTGCCAACCTGTTTTACATAAAAAAGATCCAATATATAGAAAAATAACGCCCTCCTGGGCTGATATGTTTGAAATACTTCCTCCTAGAATCCTGGATTTGGTTACTCTCCCCCTGGACAACCTTTTCAACAAAATTTACTAAAAATAGAAATCTAACTGTGCCCAATCATAACATAACCGACATATTCGTTTCAATCATTTGTTCATGAGTAATATTCGACCATCTGGTTGTGATAAATCAACTTTTTCTTCCAAAGGGTGCCTGAGTAATCATGCATGTTGCTTGAAACTTTGTCACCTTTGTATAGAGGAATATGGTTGTTGTTGTGCGATCACTGGCTATAACATGCACGTGGTGAGTTTGTGTAGCGAATGTCCATTTATGGTTGCTCGTGCAAATCCAGGTGGCAACAATAGTTGGGGACCATGCATATCTTTTAAACCTTGCATGTGTTTCATTAATACCTTCCCTTCTCATTAGGTAAGCTTGCAATGTTTGTGCAACGAATATTCACTGCGCAAGTGTTGTGTCTAACTTCTTGTTAACGTAAGAAAGCAGACTATGTATGGAGAACTATTGCATTCTATGACCCAAAAAGAAAAATAAATGGGGCTTTGTTACTCATGCCTCCACAACTCCAGTTAGGGTATTTATCTCGTCCTTATTCTCTGCCTCCAAATTCACCTACAACCTTAAATATATGACTATTTTTCTTAAATACTAGTTATGTTTGTTCAAACTCTTTACCCGTCTCAAAAAAAACAAATTTCTTTTCAGTTTTGATTGAGCATTGGAGAGAGTTGTACATGCATTATCAATAGATGGTGTAAAATACCTACCCATCCAGGTTGGGTCATGCCACTGAAAAGATTTCATTCTTTGATACCATATTGTAACATCCCCAACATCCAAATCGGCTATGCCACATAAAAAATTTCAAATTAGATGCAAATTAAAACAAATACACACAAAAAATCTTGCATAACTTTATATATAAAACTTAAAATATACAAATACATTTTGTAAATGCACATATTCATACGGAAACAACAGTAAACATATACATGCAGCATAGACAGGCAATACCCATAAATATAACACACAATTGACACTTATCTTGGTAATAATATCACCAACTATGTGCATACATTCCACGAACCTCCCATCCTTATACCACACTACTCATCACTCTCAGTAGTGGGTCACTGCCGAGCTGGGACTAAATTCCACCTAGGTAAAGGGATTTCCTAACCAGGCTATTTTATCTCAGACAATAGGAAATACTCTGTCACAGGTGCCAACTCAAACTAACAACCTATAGTCCCTCATTTCCCACATTCCCGTCCCACCCTAGGAAGTGTGCACCTTCTTTGCTCAACAGTCCCTCGACTGCCCACTTCCCTTCTAGGGATTCAACAACATGCCAGACAGGAAGTCTCAAAGCTCTGTAGTTGTAGTTTGGCACCTTTAGGAAATCAATTGCCAACAATTCTCTCACCTAGAGATAAATTGATCATGGGCCTGACAACCCACCTCTTCATTATCCCATGGGCCTAACAACCCGCCTCTTCAGTCCAGCTCCCAAGCTAACCAGGTACAGATACTGGTATGGGTATGGATACAGGTACAATTATAGTAACAGAAAGGTACAAAGGAAAGGTGAAAGAGTGAGTGAATCCTGATGGCAGGAATGAATGAATGCATCGAAAAATGAACTATGTCCAAACTATATGTATTCATGTTTCCAACTTGACACTTGTCATGTTGGGAGATACTTTGGCCCACTTGTCCCCATCCTTAGAACTTAGGATAAAACAGTTATCCATACTTTATACTTTAAGGAATATTAATATAATTTTCCTTTTTGGATTAAGCTCCCTATATTAACCTTTTTCCTTAACTTTTAGCCCCCCCTTTCCCTAACTAGGGGATTTTAGTCCCCCTATTTTTTATCTGGTCGGTCTACATGCAATGATCTATTTTATATTAATGATAATACATATAAAAAAATAGACTCACTGGCCTTTAGCATCTAGGCTCTCCAACCTAATTCAACACATAAGCCTCTGAGACTATAATAATTGGATCACCAGCCTATAAAACACATCATATACACAAAGGATCCCTGGCCTCAAAATCACGCGTACTTAAGTTTTCTACGCGCGATATCCTGGAATGTGCACACTTCATCATTTTAGTGCACAATACATGTGTGCACTATACCATGGAAGGTGCATACAAAAATGATATTAAATAGCTCACCAGCTTAAGTACATTTGCATTTACATTTATAGTTGGGGTTCAACCTAGGGATATTACACCTAGTCTGTACTCTTCGAAATGTTCTGTGATTTTTTCCTCTGACGTCCTATGTTCCTCTCAAAGCTCAATGATTACATCTTGGGCCTCTCTGAGTTTTTTTTTAAGCCAATTTACATTATTTTCTCTCGTTGTGGGAGAGGTAGGGGATAAATGACCTGCTCAACTCTGCAAAGCTGGTCTTTCGATAATAGTTTATGCTAATTGTCTTCTCAACTCTTAGTTTTCTTGATAAAATTGGGCAATAACATGTTGCGCTTGCTATAGTTGCTTCTTCATTTCCCGAGTATTTTCATTTTCCTCACCTAAATCCACCTATCATTCCTCAATTCCCTTTTTTTCACCTTCAACAAGATCTAGTTGAATGATGTGCATGGGAAATATCTTGGCAGAGGACTTGGTGTGCAGTTTACTGGGAGCTTGAATCTCCTTATTTTTATCAGTGAATCTTGACTTGATTTTCTTCCGGGATGTTGGTTTACTAAATGATGAGTCTTCTATTTTTTTCCCTTTTATTTTTTTGGTAACATATTCCTTTCTCTCCTATGAACTATGAAGTTTTTATTCCTCTGCAGATAGAGGAATGTCTCCTTTAGGGTCTCTTAGAATGTTAGCTGAAATCAGAAAATAATTCCACTCCTTGTTCAAATGATTCAATTCTTCAACTAGTAACATTTTAATTAATGAAGTATGGAATAAATTGTTCCATGGCTGATCAGTGTTGGCCTGGACATTATCTTCCATCTTTTCCAGTCTCCAACACAAGAAGAAAGGTAAGTTTAGGGGATTTTTTCTTGTGAATTGCATATGTAACCTGATGTGGTATGGATACACCATGCCAAACCTTCCTTCACATGTGAAATATTTTTTGATTATCTTCAGAAGTTTCTCGAAAGGCTCCAGGAGACATTGTCTTGTAATGTCGTCTCCGATTTTCCGATTTCGACATTCGGGCTTGATCAAATCCATATAACATGAACTTTATAAAGGACTACCTTTAAACCATTTTTATCTACGCGGAGGGATCTTCGTCGCAACTGACAAAGTTTCTTCCGTCACTTGGAAAGTGATTCCCGCAATTGTTGTGCTGCCCGAGTAAAATTCAGGGTGAACTGCTCAGTCAGTTTCACATTATATCCTTGGATCCTTTCGCAGAAACACATACATATGGCTTGTTCAAAATACTCCTTGATTGGCAGGTCTTCATTTATCAACTTCATATCCTGAGGTTCAAACCTCACAGCCCTACCACTTCTCTCCTTCTTTCTTATGCTTTGGGAAACTTCCATGATGTTGTTATATATTAATTTCACCCGTGCAATAATGAATTATAATGCCCTCTCTGCATGAAAAATAAGAATGATGAACTCTGGAGAGACTGCAAGGAAAGGTAGAAACATGAATCTTTGCAGGGAAAACAAATCAGTAACATAAATTCTCGGCATGACAATAAAGCACGACGGAGGAATTCGGCCCAGTGGGAAAACTCGGCATTGCAACAAAGTGCGATACAAAAATTCGGCATAGTGGGGAAACTCAGCATGGTAGAAAACAACGATGGGAGACTGTGGTAGGAAATTGTGACGAAAATTTTTGCGCAGTGGAAAACTCGGTGCGGAAGTAGGAACTTCAGAAGGAAGAAGGTTTACTATGAGAAGAAACAACTCGTCCAAAAAGCTAGTTTATAGTGAGCTCAAAAATACTTTAAGAAATGGATGAAAACAATGGAGGAGACACAACAAAATAAAAACAACTGACTTATATAACGACTGACAACAAATAACTTTTACGTAGCGAAGGGCTCCATAGCTTGCTAAAAAAACTACGGATGACGCACAAACTTTGAAAGTAAAGGAGATACATGAAGGGTGAGCAATATTTATTCTTGAATGCACACATAATGAAATCATGGAAAAGGACAATAAATCCATGGTGATGAAAAGTTTGAAAGAAGGTTGAATATTTGCACAACAAACTCATGCAATGGGTACACTTTTGAAGTGTGCAAAGTACAAATGATAAAAGTTCCATGATTGTTTAGTTTTCTGACTTCATGATTATGGAATGATTCTCTTAATATCTTTCGACGTGACCTTTATCCCAACCACTTGAATCAATTTTGGTACATAATTTCCACCCTTTCGACATGACTTGATACTTAGGGAAGTGGACCTTTACAATTTAAACCTAGCAAACCTTACATCCCTTTAACCAAATTATGGCTAGACCCATCACTCGATAATTTTGAACCACTGTTTATTTGGTCACTGACCTTATAAACTTTGACGCACTAACTATGACTCATCTAGGACTGACTCTAACTACACAAATCATGGTGCTAACAATATTATCAAGTGTTGAAGGCCTTAAAATCAATTCAACAGTGAAACCATTATTCAAAGGAGTAAATATGGATTTTTCATTAGCTAGAGTGCTAACAATATTATCAAGTGTTGAAGGCCTTAAAATCAATTCAACAGTGAAACCATTATTCAAAGGAGTAAATATGGATTTTTCATTAGCTAGAGTGCCAACCGCAACATTCTAGGAATGGGGAATGGAAGTGATATTGAATGCATCAAAACAATTGATGAGCTTCCATACCTCTTGTTGATAACTCTTAATATGAGGAGATAAACAATGTATATAATTTTTTACATGTCTGACAATGATTTATAAATCACCAAAAACCCTTACACATCATACCTTGAGGTCAATACCCTTTTTCAAACCTTGAAAAAAAAGAGGTCCAAATGTCATTTTCTACACTTGAATTAGTAAATATAGAGTTAGATATTTCTACTATTGTACAATCATTTTCACCAGTTCACGTGCAGTGAAGGATTTCAAAGTGTTCATTTGATTGAAATGAGGATGGTTGTGGTGTATAACAAACATGATTAGTTTCCAATTAGCAATTTCCCAAAACAATGTGAGCAAAGAAAATGGGTTCATTTTTACCTTTGATCTATGTTAAAGTTTGTTTTATCTGAGCCTCACTTTCTACCTTTATTTGTTTCATCCATCCTTTGTATGGTAGCCACATATGAGGCCATTCAATGGAGAAGTAACATTGCAATTTTTCAAACCAGTCCCTACTTAACAACTGTAAGCTTCCAAGATATCCAATACTATGATGTCGATCAACTGGTGAACTCTAGGATCAAAAGATAATATAATCATGATGTATATGACCTCACCCATAATATTAACATCAGATTTGTCTAATTGGGTAATTCTAGTGGTACTCTTATTTGGAACAACATTTATATTTTGTCAAACAAAATATGGCATAACATTTGACGAAGAACCAGAATCCACTAAACAATTGTGTATATTGAAATTAAAAATTTCAAATGTCAAAAGAAAAGGTGGGATCTAGGACCTAGAGTGTGTGACTATGCTTACTTCACTGACAATGTCCTTAATATCATTTTGGTATTCTTTTTATATCCGATAGTTTTGGGACGAATGTTTACTATCGTTGTTGTTTTCTATTGAGAGGGTGGGTATTAAACGTATTGAGAATCATCTCTCTTTGTTGCAAAATATAACATATGTCAAAATGTTGGATTAATGAGAGGGGGGGTGAATCAGTAATGAGCCATTTATACCACTTTTAACCACAATTTATATTCCTTTAACTTATTCAACCATGTTCATCAGTTCATCATCAATGTATTAATGTATGATAAACATCAACATCCATTAATGCATAACAAACAATAATAAACACATCCACACAATACACAATACACCAATATTTATGTGGAAACCAAATGCAGGAGAAAAGCACGAAGTTCTTTTCTTATATGTCAATGAATTACATTCAAGGAAGAACCAACTTCCAATTCTCCAGCTCCAACTGGATGGAGGATCCAACCCCATAGTTTCTCAGGCTCCAACCTGAAGGAAGCTACAACTCCCTAATTTCTATGGCTCCAACCAGAAGGAGACTACGACCCCCTCGGTTGTCTAGATCCAACTGGAAGGTGGCTACAACCACCTAGTTCTTAGGCTCCAACCTGAAGGAAGATCCAACTCCCTGATTCTCCAACTCCAACCGGAAGGATGATATAACCCCCTTTATTTTCCCCATCCTACCACCCTAAAATATAAATGCAAAATATAGACAACCTGTCATTATTACTAAATCAACCACTGCCACTATCACTTTGTTACTATCAACCTACACCAACAAATTTTAACAACTTGTACCAATCAACTTGCACCAAACAACCTGTAACAACCTGTACCAACAAATTTTAACAACTTGTACCATGCACTAACCTGTACCTAAACCTATACCATCAAAAATTTCATCAACCATGCACCAAACCTGTACAAATAACCTGTCACAACAACCATTCACAACAACCTCATCAACCAAATCATATATACTCACCAAGATCAATCAACAGGACAACTCTCAACCATATGCACTATATCACCAAGATGTGCATCAACCAAGACTACTCACAAAATTCAACAAGATGTACCACAATGAATATGTTCTTCTAAAATTATACCAATACATATATTCCACATCATCCATAAACCATGATCCAACAACACTACAAAAATGTCTCCAACAAGATTACCAACAAGTTCTTTTAACAATGTAACAAGCATGTATCAATCATGTATCAACAAGTCAAAATATGACTCATCAATATGTACCAACATCACCATACCAGACACCGCATGTATGTGCCAAATCATCAACTATATGTCTCATCCATGTATCCAACATGTACCTCAACCATATACCAAGGAAATATACCAACAAAATTCTTCTAACAACACCTCATACTATCCATGATCCAAATACCATAAACACTCACATCAAACCATGTGCCAAAACCTCACTATTATGTAGCCTCAAGTGTGTACCAATCATATATCAATACCACTAACAAAATCCTCTCACAATGTACCATAAGATATACCAATAAAATTCATACATGCACCAACAATATACTTCAATAGATCCACCTCAAATCCATTCACTACAACAAGTACTATACAACCAATAATGCCTCTAAACATGTACCAAGGATGTGCATACATAGATCAAAGATATACCTCTAGCTAGTATCACATTATCATGATATACCTCATAAACAAAGTTACATAACCTCACTGATAAAGTACTTAACATGACCAGAAATATACCTTAACAAAAATGACTCAACCCACACACTAGGGTTTGCACCATGCATCCAAGATATGCCTCAATATTATACTCCAAAACTAAACCATATTCCATCATCACACACCCTTCAAAACACACATACAATAATACTTGTAGCTCTATGACTAACTTGGAACATCAAACCATTGATAACCTCACTTTTCTCAGCTTCTATAGCCTATGGCCAACCTTTTTCTCAACTTTACCAGTGCCTCGCTTGAAAAAAACTACTTGACCAATGAGTGCCTTGCTTGACAAACACTACTTGACCAACAAGTGCCTCGGTTGAAAACTATGGTAAAAACCACGAGGACCTCATTAATTAGGGTTTTTCAAAAACCCTTGCCCTCTGCAGCTCCGGAACTTTACCGTAAAACTTTATTCACTTCCTTAGCTTCACGCAACCTCATATTTTTCAATGGTCACCTACAAATAAAATTTCACAAAAAGATATTCAACTAAGTTCAATATGTGATAATAGGATTCCCTTTCTCTCTTATTTATACTTTTCCACCAACAACCTGTACCAAGAACTTGTAACAACCTATACCATTCATCAACCATGCATGAACCTATACATCAACATCTACCATCAACAAGTGTATCAACCATGCACCAAACCTGTACAAATAACCCTTCACAAAAATATATTCAACTAAGTTCAATAGGTGCTAATAGGAGTCCCTTTCTCTCTTATTTATACTTTTCCAACTGACTTCCTCTGAAAGTTTCCTTGTAACTATTTTACCCCTTTCCCATCTTCTAGGGTTAACCACTTTCTTGTTGCAACAAGCTATTCCTTAATTAGTCAATGCATAACTCCTTTAACCTTATTTTTGCAACCAATTCATTATTTAATTCATTTCGTTTACAACCACTTTGACTAGGGAATATTCTTTATTACTTTCTAGAAGCTTTTGACTTCTTATTGACCTTCTAGGGGCTTCTAGATTATTCTAAATGATTCTCCACATTCTCAAGGCCATATATCCCTAACCATGAGGAACTATGTGGCATTCCACATATCACCAAAAATGGAACAATGTGTACTATACATCCATGGTAGTATCATATGCAAATTCACTGATCTTCATGTCCATATTACTCAATTACTTTCGGGTTCCTTAACCACACCTATGGGGCTACTAGAATGTGTAACTGTTTTACTGGAATTAATCAGGGGTTGAAATCAATATCTAAGGGTTGACATAAATATACAATATCACTCTCCAAGGGTTAACATCAATGAAATCCAACTATCCAAACCATATTTCCATCAATCTAAGGCAACTTTCCAACACAAACAATGAGATATTCTCTTTGGTTTTGTTCAAGTCTTCAATGACATTGTAATCTAGTGAGTGGTTGAAAAAAATATTCGTGGCTTTGCTTGACTATGAAGTGATGGGGAGTGGTAGTAGCCTGTGAAGGATTGCTCTATTTTTGTGTGGTAGTAGCCTGTGAAGGATTGCTCTATTTTTGTGTGGTAGTAGGAGTTATCTTTCTGGGATCAATGATAGTTTGACAAGGGACAGGAGCATTTTTCATGACTCCTTTATTACGTAGGTTATGTTTTTCTTAAACAACCTTAGTGTCTTGGGTGTCACCTACGGATATTTATTCTACTTTTTTTCATCAAAATCCAAACACCAGATCCACAAGAAAAAGTCATATTCCTCAGCATTATCTTTTTCTTCACTTGCTTCCTCATTTTGTTTTTCTTGGGTTTGGTCATCAACATTTGTCTACTGGTCTAATAGTTGGTTAATGAGCAAATTTATAGAATTAATCCATTGAGAGAATTTTTTCTCAGAGTGATTCATTTGCTGATAATATGAGAAGTTGTCAATATTGAAATCATCGACATTCATGGTGAGACCTGTAGACTCAGAAGGTTTGGGTTGATTATTAATCTTTTTGAAGAAAGGGTGGAATTTTTTTTGTTTAGAGGGTCCCTCACCATCATTCTTATTAGTATCTACCACTTCGATGGACAATTTCTTGACTAATTTGACCACACTATTTGGTTAGAAGCAAAGGCTTCTTATCAATTGTTTTATTTTCTTCAGCTTTGAGGTTGTAATGTACCCTTTACCAATGACCACAAAACTATTTCTCTAATACCAATATCTAAAGTACCCATTACCAACAACCAAAAAATTGTTTCTCTAATACCAATATATGACGTAGCCACTATCCGGGTACCTCTATATTTACGTCTTCTGAGAAAATTATGAATTTATGTTACCATTCTTTAATTAATCAAGAGATATGCATTCCAAACAAGAACTCATGCATTATTCAAAAACAAGATAATTAGTTATAGGAAAATTATCAATTCATATTATATAATTAATACACATATATAATTAATACACAATGGAATATAAAATACAGAGAACACTTATCTTTAAATAAACCATTCACCAACTGGATGCAGATGTTGGAAATTTCACCCAACCATAGATATTATTGGTCTAGCTTTGAATAACATGTCACCCCCAATCCAAGCCTATGAATCCACAGAAGAAAGTCTTAGGCTGACTCTAAAACACACAACAGTTAACTAACAAGCTCTCATCATTTTCCCAACAACATAGAAGTCCTATTTTACCAGATCTCTTCCCCTTCATCCTACACAACCCAAAGAAATGAACCCATTTCTTTGCAATGCGATCCCTTAGGCTATTCCACTTCCTTTCCATGGCTCCAATGCTACTATTTAGGAAATCTCAATGCTATAAAATTCAAGGATTCTCAGTTCTGGACAGTCCTTTCACAACTTCCATAATTTTCATGCACACATGTATCCATTCCTTTTTATAATAATCAACAGTTACCACACAACCAACCAACAATGACTCTTTTTCCCTAGAAATTCATTTTCCATGCCCGAAGATGCAAAAATAGAGCGAGAAAGAATGAATCAGGGACAAATAACAATGAATGGAGGACAAAAAATGAGTGAGTAACCCCTAAGCTTCCCAAAAATGAGGTTTATATAATTTCATGCAATAAATCACCATGTGGCGTTCCCCAAGAATCCCACATAAACATTATTCCCAACTAATTCTAAGATGGGTGAATATAATATAATAAAACCACTTATCCCATTTACCCCCCTCTGTCGTGGAATCATAGTCCCCTATATTTGTCCTTGTATGTCCTATAGCCAATGATGCATTTTAATTATTAATAATCAAAGCATTGTGTTTCTAGGCTCTATGACCTTTTAATTTTATAGGCACTCTGGCCTTTCCTCAAGTATGCAAAAATAAATTATTAATCCAGGGACTCAAAATTGGGGTATTACATTTTGTGATGTACCCACTTCATGGGTACCTATAAATTTACATCTTTCGGGAAAATTCTGAATTTATGTTATCATTCTTTAATTAATCAAGAAACATGCATGCCAAATAAGAATTCATGCATTATTCAAGAACATGTAAATTAGTTACATAAAAATTCCCAATGCATACTATAACAACAACAAGGATGATAAACTCAACAAAGAGAGAATTAATACACAATGGAATAAAAAATATAGAGAAAACACAAAGAGCACTTATATTTAAATAAATCATTCACCAACTGGATGTAAATTTTGGATGTTCCACCCAACCATATACACTATTATTTATCTCTCAACAACATGCCACCCCCAAGCCAAGGATATGAATCCATAAGGATGGGCCCTAGGAAGAGCCACCCCCAAGCCAAGGATATGAATCCATAAGGATGGGCCCTAGGAAGACTCTAAAACACACAACAATTAGCTAACAAGTTCTCATGATTTTCTAAACCAAACTAAAATATTAGTTTACCATCTCTCTTCCCCTTAAACCTACAAAACCCAAATAAATGAACCCCTTTCTCTATAATGCAACCCTCAGGTTGTTCCACATCTTTTCCAGGGATCCAATGCTACTGGTAAGGAAACATCAATGCTATAAACTCGAAGGATTCTCTGTTGTGGAAAGTTATTTCACAACTTTTATCAGTCTCATGCACAAAAGAATCCATTACTTTCTGGAATAATCAACGGTTACCTTAAACCCAACCAACAATGACTCTTCCCCCACGACAATTCATTTTCCTTGCCCCCAAGACCCATAACTAGAGAGAGAAAGAGTGAATTAGGAACAAGCAACAATGAATGACGAACCAAAAATTTGTGAGTAACCCCTAAGCAACCCAAAACTAGGGTTTATATAATTACATGTAGTAAAGAAACACATGGAATTCCCAAAGAAGTTCACGTAACGATGTTTTTGAACTAATTCCAAAATGGGTGAATAAAATATAATAAAAATACTTATCACCTTTATGCCCCTATCTTGTGGAATCACAGTCACCTATCTTTTTCCTTTTCCATCCTGCAACCAATGATGCATTTTATTATTAATAATCAAAGAATTGCATTTATAGGATCTCTGTCCTTTCAAATTTATAGGCACTTTGGAATTTCCTCAAATATACAAAAATACATTATTAATTCGAGGACTCAAAACTGGGGTATTAGATTATGTGATGTACCCATTTCCTAAGTAACTCTAAATTTACATCTTCTGGAAAAATTTTGAATTTATGTTACCATTCTTTAATTAATCAAGAAACATAAATTCCAAACAAGAACTCATGCATTATTCAAGAACATGGTAATTAGTTACAGGAAAATTCCCAATGCATCTTATAACAACAACACGCATGATAAAATCAACATAGATATAATCAATACACATTGGAATATAAAATATAGAGAAAACACATAGATCACTTATATTTAAATAAAACATTCAACAACTGGTTGCAAATGTCGTACGTTCCACCCAACTATAGACATTGTTGTTCTAGCTTTCAACAATAGTTCACCCCTAATCCAAGGCTATGAATCCACAAGGAAGGGCCCTAGGCCGACTCTAAAACACACAATAGTTACATAACAATATCTCATGGTTTTCCCAACCACAAAACAATC
>CBVK0103155703.1:0-19139 GCA_900067695.1 Picea abies
TGGAAGTGGTGATGTGGACCTCCATGCCCCACCACGGTAGTCTAGCATGGCAATCCACATCACCACTTCCATGTCACTTGACATGTTTCTTAACTAATTTTACCTTAAGAAGAATTATTGTTAATATCTACCACCTTGTTGGATAGTTTCTTGACTATTTTGACCATATTGCCTAAGTCTTTTCGTTCTTTCTTAGGTGGTTTGATTATAATAAAATCCTTATTACCTATTGTTTTATTTTCTTCGGTTGTGGGGCGGTTACGTAGATAAATCATTTATTTTTCCACTTCATTGGCTTCTTCAAAATTTTTTGCTAAAGTTTCCTTGCCAATGCTTTTGGCAAACAAGCCCATGGAAGGATGTAAATATGAGGTATAGTATTCTACATTTAGTTTCTTGACAAGGGAAACATGAGTAGGAAAATTGTTTAGAATGGTGGTTAAACATTGATTAAATCCTTTTACCTTCTCTTTTTTTACATTGATTAAATCCTTTTACATTGATTAAGAGCAACCAGTTCTTTAAATAGCACTACGAGGATTTTCTCTTCTCTAGACTTGTTGATAAATGCTTTCTTGAAATTTCCCCAACTCCTTATAGAACAAACTGGAAGATTTTTGTACCATGTGGATGCATTTTTCTCAAAGGTATATGAGAATAAACTACAAACTACATCTTTGTGTTGAACATAGAGAAGTTGGATTTCTATGTAACAATTCTTAACGTGATCTTGAGGGGAACATGACTTGTCTAGGTCAAAATTCGGCATGAGTCTTTATGGGAATTTGGGAAAGTCATGCATTTGTCCATGTAGGTTCAAGGCCCCATGAGACATCCATGTAGGGATCAGATTATGATTTATATCCATAGCAAGGTTTCCTTCGGTATCTTCTTCAGATTCATAATCAGATTCAAAATGTGCTTCAAAACTAGAACCAACAAGCTAGAGCCTAGAGGAGTAGCGGGAATTTGGTCCAATGGTTAAGGTATCTCCTGCAAGGAAGACTCAACTAGGTCTTCAACAAATTCGATGAGAAAATTGGATTGGTTAATGGGTATTCGAGGAGCTCTTCTTCTGGGTAATGTAGAAGCAAATGGTAAATGAAGAATTAGTTTAACTAATGAGCAGGTAATTCATCAAGTTTTTGAAAACTTAGGGTGTGGAATAGCATACCAAACTTTGGGATTTGTCTCAGGAATCCAGACAACGAGACTTTCGAAAGCGGGGTTACTATCTTCGAAAGGGATTTCCTACTTAGGATTTTCCTATGAGGTTGGGAAAGGATGCAATTGATATGGACTAGGGATGTAATCATAATTTTGTCCATGCAAATATTGATTGTTACTACTAGCCATACAACTCAGTCCCTCCTTCTAGCACCAAAAATATGTTGATGTGGGAAAATTTCCCTTCAATAGATAGGGGTACTCCTTAGTATGAGGTCCCAATTAGACTTCACATTATTTGAATTAGTATACCCATCCATATTCTAGATTAAATACACTTATTGGGTTGAGGGTGGCTGAATGGTTTAATGTAAGGGGATGCAAATGAAAACTAAACTAAATACGAAAAAGAAACATATTCTATCCTATCCTAGCTAGGAGAAACTAAGGGTAACTAATGAACATACCCAAATATTAGCAATATCTTCATTAAAATTTCAATCAGATAGTTGTAAGAAAGATGAAAATACCAATAGCATGCTTATATGGAAGCATAAGAAAATATGTCTTAACTATGAATTCATACATATAAACATGTTCATCATCTCAGAATGATTCATGAAAGAGAAAGATAGTTACTACAAAAAAATTCCATTCATAAAAGAAAAGTCTATTTGTGCAAATAAATCCTTACAGTGCTTCACGCTAGTAAAGAATTCACTTGAATAATTTCAAAGTAAAAAAAATACAAGGAAGCAAGGAAATTCTATCTATCAAAATGGCCCTGAGGACTTCTCAATATTAGATTAAAAAAAATAGTTCTTCAAAATTACAAATTTGAAGAGCCTTTTCAAAATGGGTCTCCTAATATTTTTACAACTTGCCTAAGTAAATTCCCTTTTTGAATTCATGAATTACATAAGAAACAACTATTGATCTCTTCATCTTACCCTTTTTGTTTCCAGTTTTATAGTAGTTACAATAAAGACAAAGAGGAATTGATGATGAAATTCCCTTTTTGAATTCATGAATTACACAAGAAACAACTATTGATCTCTTCATCTTACCCTTTTTGTTTCCAGTTTTATAGTAGTTACAATAAAGACAAAGAGGAATTGATGATGAAAAAGGGGGGGTGGGAATACTTTCAAATTTACACATATGTTATTTTCTTTACTTTTGAGACTTATGCAATCTAAGAATACTTCATGGAATATTGAGATAAAGATTATTATGTGGTAAAGCGAGGATTCTGGTGTGACCTTATGAGTTGCTAAGTTCTAAGAAAAGGGTCTTCATGTCGCTGGTTAGATTTACCAAGAAATACTAAATCGTGTTATGGACTCTAAACGATTTTACAAGATGGTCATTCATTAAATCAACCATCATTTTGGATGCAAATCTGACCTCCACCTTCCTTTCACTCATGTTTTGTTCTATTTCTATGAATACTTTCTCATCTGACTTTACCTGGCCTAGTTCTTCAATTTGGGGTAGATGACCTTTGAAATTCAAAATGAAAGTTTCTTTGTGGAGTTTGGTACATATAGAAAGTGAATTATTTAAATCGTTTTCAAGATTTTCCCCATCTTGTTGGAAATTTTCTAGTGCAGTGTAGTTGAGATTAGTTTCTCATTCTTTCATTCATGGAAAATATAGTAGGGCATCAATAGTTTTTGTTATCCACCACTTCATCTCATTTAAACATGCCCTAATTGAAGCAAACTCTATATTCTTGGTTTGGGATTTGTTAATCTGAGGTATGATTTGGGAATATTTCTGCCAGAAGTCTTATAAACTCACATACATATATTTTCCCAAATTGTGGAGTTCTTTTTTGAATCCTTTTGTACATGTTCTAAACTCCTCAATGTTGTCGGGGTCTCTCTTATAATGTTGTACTTCTTCGTCTAGTGACATTATTCTTTCATTCTTCTCTTCTATCTCATGCCCTAAGTTTATTAGGTTTTTCTATGATGCATGTGTGAAGAAAAAACCAACTAAAATTATATATATAGGATCACCACTCATATTTTTTTTCACCTGCACTCTAGTCATTACTGATAAAGGGGCTTCCCCAGACACTGGTAATTTCCTGGTCTTCCACTGAATAGTTTTACCTGAATCCACTTCGAACATAGATGAATTTAGATTGGTCACCTTCTCATAGTTTTATGATTTATAGGATCCCAATCCCAACTCAATGATATAGGTGGATATTGGTGGCCACCCAAATGGCTCAAAACAATTTTCTAACAATTTTGGTAATTTACTATTTTTAGCAGTTTTTAACTTCTGGGACCATTTTGAGGGCCTAAATGAAGGTTTTTAGGATCAATATTCTCAATTATAAATGAAGGATCTGATTGATCCCACAAAATTGATCTCCTCAGTGATACCTTTCCAATGAGCTATCCTACACCCCAAACGGAGATCGCATGCCAAAGTTACACCCCGAGGAAGTTGATACACCAAACTACCCAAAATGGGGTCCACAAAACTATTGGTTTTTCATCTTCTAGGGTTAGGGTTTTGGATTTTATTTATGATAAAAAGGGCTTTGGAGCCTCATTGTAAGATCATCTTCTTTTGAATCCGAGTAGCGGACACATCTCTTCTCAGAGATAAGTTGTCACCATTCTAGTGAGTCTTTCACTCTGTGTTTTTATAGTCTTTGTACATTTTCGCTTATTAATAAAAAAATTGTGTATTATTGTATCTTTGTGTTTATGGTTGCATCTTTGATACATTTATGTTATATTATTGGATATCTGAGATATCTATGTACATTTATTTATTATATCTCCACTCTCATTTCATGCCGAAAATAATCTGGATCATACCGAAAACACCTTCGCACTGCAAATGGACACTAATCATATTATTTCCTTTTCCTAGATCATGAACATAATTGGTGGTCTTTGTTTGAATATGAATCAGGACTATTTCAAAATATTGTGATAGAAATCTAACCATAACTAAACATAGTGGTTAATCAAAGGTCATTCTTTCATATTAGATGGTGAGAAGATCCTATGTAACGGAGGAACCATCCAGACATTAAGTAGCTGCTCACATGAAGGGTCAAGTGTCAAATTATAAAGGATAAAATAAATAGATATCTTTATGTAGCTAGGTGCAGAAATATTCAAATAAATCTCAATAGATTAAATTCATCCCCTATCACGATAAAAGGTCACTTCTTTTCCCATCCACTGAATTCTAAGCATGCACTAAATAAGATGGGAAGGAATGGAAAGGAAAGTTTGACCAGACTAGGGGACATGCAGATATCTCCGCCAAAGCTATGGATGCTCACTGGCAGCAGAGCAAGGTATGTGACACCATGGTGACTCCATCAAGGCCATGGACACTAACAAGTAGTGGAGAAACACATGTGAGATATTTATATACGCACTTGGTGAAACATATTTATTTATCCCAAACCTATATCGACATCATGACGAAGATATCAACCTGAATCGTCGACACGGTTTAAGGAATTAAATATTATTATAACTGATTATGTATTTACACTAGATGAGATCCAGTAGTTGATATGAAAGCATCTCCAGTGAGCCCACCACGATGGAATATTTCAGGTAATTGTTTTGTATTATTTCCATAATTTTTTAACTTAAAAGTAATTTTATGACCCTTTTAGATTTTTGGTTATCATCTAGGAAAGACTAGCACATATTCTTGCTTCGCCCAATGTCTCTTCATTTGTTGCATGTGCACAAAAACCTCCCAATTTTCTTTTCTTATCATCTCTCTAAGACAATAAATTGGGCCTCCCTCTAAATATTCCTATTGGAACCCTCGTGCTCTTTCTCCTTTGTCTGAATGGCTAGGACTGAGTTTTCCTCCCACTCTTCGTGCTTTGTCATTTACATCTTCTCTTCCAGTCATTTCAAACCATCAATCCACATGTCCCCGAGTTTCTTCTTCCTACATCGATACATAGCCTACCAGTGAACACATCATTGCTTCCACCTACACATTGGTGCACCATATGTTTCTTCATCAATACATAGGCCCCTTTTCCTATAAACTTGACTAATGCATTGACGTGCTCTGCCTAAGCCTCACCGACACACATATTTTTCTCCAACAAAGTTTGAGTGATCAACGCTGACACATCAGTAATGTTCACATGATTACCTTCGTCGTGCACATTCTTTTCATCGAATAACTCCTTTTCACTTTCATCGATGCATCAAATATTGACAATGTGTCTCCCTTTCTCCTCAAGACACTACACATTGGTGAGGTATGTCTCTCCCTAGTCGATGCACTGTTTGTTTTCCTATTCCTTCATTGATATGCGAGTAGAAGGATGTTGACCCCTCATTGTTTCCAAACACATCGACAATGATCTTCTTTCTCTTGCCAACTTTGACCAGTCGAGCAAGACACACCTTCGTCCTGAGGCCTATCCCATCCTCCATCTCAGATCCTTCTTGATGAACCCATCAATCAATCCCCTAACATTTCCAATGACTAATCTCTTCATGCCTAATCAGATATTTGATCACTAATCTTCTATCTCGCCTGATCAATTTCATAATCACAGTCATAATCGAACATGTTTATGTCACCAACATCTTTCATCACGCTAGCTTGTTTACTTTGTGTTTCTCGATTTTATGACTAAATCTTGATCGTAAAAGTGTCTTCTAACATCAGACGGGTTCACCATGACACCTAATGGTCTTGCATTGACTCAGAAACGCACTTCTGAAGAAATTTGATCCTCTTGGCTCCTATATAATGTTAAGTGCTATCAACATCAATTGATTGTTTTGGTGAATTTATAACTCTTTTTTACTGACACATTACCTTAGTTTCAATGGGTAAAATAAGAGCCTATATAATTCAGATGGTACAAACACTGAAGGAACTAAATTTGGACGAAGGAGGACCTGAAATTAAATTTCGTTAGAAAATGTGGTTAAACACAAATTTTTTAGATATTTGTCGAAGTGAATTTATCATCACCGAAACAAACCAGTTGTATGATGCTCTCCATTAAGATTTCAACGCTACTCACGCAATCAAAATCCGATACAGAAAGTATCGAAACCATCACCAAGGGATTTGTTGGCCCGTTACACTAGCGAGTTTCTTGAATAGCATAGTTAGTTAGCTCGCGGGAAGCATCTGACGTCATGTGAGCAAGTTAGGAGTATTCAAAATTTCCTCCATAGTTAGCATAAGGTCTAACGCAAATGTTTAAAGTGATTGGTAAATATCCTTTGTCCGCCATATGGGCAAAGCTATTTTGATAAAGTGTAATTCTACCAAAAGGATTTCAAGGTATGACATTTTTGAGTTTAAATGATTCTTAACTTTAATCTGAATTTAAATGGAGATCATTTAACCCTAAAGTTTATTTAACATATTGTTAAATGTTTTGGCCACAATTTAATTATTCAAATTTAAATATTATCCAAAACTCACATTAATTAAATTAAGGTTTTGAAGGAGCCAAAATGCATATTAAGTGGACACAAGAATGGATGCTTTCTAATTGGTGAAATAAGGAGTAGTATAATTTTTTTTGTTTGATTGTTTGAAATCGAGTGATGAATGGTTGGATTGCAGATTTGAGTGGTTAAGTTTGTATAATTCGACTGTCTTAGGAATTTTTCAACACCCTGAATCTATTTATGCATTCAAAAATACAATTTAAACAACAGGAAAGCAATATCTCCAAAAATAAACAAGAAAACAATATCTCCGAAATGACCGACGAATTTAAGTCGATGGCATCGAAACAATTTCTATTAACTTCATCGGCAGATCCCGAACCCATGAAAATAATGACACTGGTTATAGGTCTAAAGCCATCTAAGCCATCTCTATTGGAATTGTGAGTCGATTCAGTCGCCCAGACAAGAGGTGTTCATATGATGACTACGAACTGAAACATTTCATGGTTCATACGCAAGCCCTAGATATGGAACACTGCATCGGTTTCTTCATTATATTTCACTACAAAAGGAAAAAAAATTGCAGTGGGAAGTTGTGAGTAGTTTCTTCCATCCGAAATCATTTTTGAAATTTCATGTAGGGAATAAATGCATAACACACAGAGAACAGAATCATATTACTAACCCCCCACGGAACTACCAAGATCAAGGTCAAAGATCAATAGAGTTATATAGGCGACCTTGGACAGATTAGAAATCCCACGCGACTTACATAGAGGACGTGAAATTTTAGGGTTCCTTTTAACCTGCGTGGAGGGTACAGCCAAAATCCATTAGCCTTGCCTCCTTCAAATGCCCACGGAATTTGAGAAGACGCCCAGAAGATGGTAGATAAATCCCATGAAATATTTAAAACATCCACGAACGTGAAAGAAATTAATATTATTCATAACGTAAGCAGCCATGGTGAGAAACATCTACTTATGGAGGGTGAGTTTTTGCAATCTCATCATACCGTAGAGCTGGAAGCAGTGCAATATCTATTTTTGACACATTGGCATATTTTCTACTTGCATTTAACAAATGATGATAGTAATGGCAAAATTGTTGTTTCAAAGAGAACCACTGCTGAAGGGGATGCAGGGGAGTGCTTCAAAAACCAATAAATGTTTCAACAACGTGTTTCAGCAACATGTTTCATAAGCACCTATAACCTACAAACAGGTGTTTCAACAACATGTTTCATAAGCACCTATAACCTACAAACAGGTGTTTCAACAACATGTTTCATAAGCACCTATAACCTACAAACAGGTGTTTCAACAACATGTTTCAACAAGTGTTTCAGCAAATAGTAAAGAGCAATTAAAACAAAAACTTAAGTGAATTACTCTTGCATCATATACTAAGATCAATACATTGTTCTACAGTAACCTTTTCAACAAGTGTTTCAGCAGAGAGTAAAATGACTTTACAACAAAAACAGAGTTATAACAACAAACTAAAAACTCATGTTTCTATAATAAATATGAACATTATCATGAGTTTACAAACTAATATTCAAACAGAAACAAAGTATAAAATCCCCCGATAACACTCTAAGAAACTCTTTGTCTATTTTTTCTCTGTATATCTGTGCATATCAAAATCTTTGTTACATAGATGTATATATACTGATTCAATAAGTCAGTTAGCTTGCCCCTTCATTGTACGTAAGTTGAATTTGGATTTTCTAGAACTTTAATGATTCATTGCTTCTTTGAAATTCGATTAGCCAGAAATGAAATGGTGTGGCAATGATGATCATTAAATGATTATGGTGGTTAAGAAAGTGATAATAAATTTATGGGCGGTGGTATCTCTTCAAAATTCAATCGGATGTGATAAGTCGTCTTTTTGGCGGTGGAATGATTAATTTTTTGACATTCTCCCCCTTAATCATTTCACCCAAAAACAAAAACACTGCAATATTATAGTTCACAAAACCTAATGTTCTTTCTGTGAATTTCAAATAATTCCTTTGCTAAGGACTTTGTAAAGATGTCTGCAAACTGATCTTCAGATTTGCAAAACTCTACAAAAATTTCATCATTGTTTATCAGCTCTTGAATAAATTGATATTTTGTATCAATATGCTTAGTTTTCTTGTGGAAAACATGGTTATGTGAAAAAGCAATGGTTAAATTATCGTCACAAAAAAGATGAGTTGGTTCTTGTTGTTCATGCAACAACTTAGTCACAATCCTTCTCATCCACATAGTCTGACACGCAGTTGATGTTGTTGCAACATACTTTGTCTCAGCATATGATAAAGTCACAGTGAGCCACTTCTTTGAATCCCAAGCTACAGCTCTTGATCCAAAGTTGAACACATATCCTGATGTGTTCTTCCTGTCATCTATACTACCTGCAAAATCACTATCAGTATATCCAATCAACTTAATATTTTCACTAAGCCTCTTGGAAAGATTAAGTTTGAGCTATTTAGGGAGATGTTAGGTGTAGGAGTCAATCCATTCTCCATTAAGGGGGAGACTTGGAAATAATGGAGGAAGAGTCAGTTGCAAGAGATAGTTACGTAGAAGAACTCTATTAGTCAAGAGTCATTAGCGTAGTTGAACTCTACTTCACTGAATGTAGATCCTAGTTATCTGTGGTTTGATGTAACAGACTACGTAGAGCAGTTTCCTATATAATGATGTAATCAGTCCTCATTCAATAATATAGAATTTGAGTGTAGCCTCACCTATGTTTATTTCTCATAATTCTAAGTATTAGTACCATTTAATTTTGTTGCACAGTTGTGTATGGGTTATATAAGTGTTTTTCTTTTTGAAAAAAAAAGGTGATTGCCCATTTTTCGATTATCCTATAGTCTACTATGCTCCTATTGTTTAGCGCCTGCAACATATGATAAATAAAAAAATAAAAGGAAGTTTTACTAAAATCGGGTAGGGCATTCTCCCCCTGGGCACCTCCACCCTATATTTTGGAGTTAAAAAATCAACTCTCCAAGATTCACTAGGTGTTTCAGCAACATGTTTCAGCAACACCTGTAAACTACAACTAGGTGCTTCAACATGTATTTCAACAACACCTGTGTGTTTCGACAATGTGTTTCAGCAAATAATAAAAGGCTATTACAACAAAAACTTAAGTGAATCACTCCTGCATCATATACTAAGATCAATACACTGTTCTACAAAAACCTTTTCAAGAGGTGTTTCAACAAAGAGTAAAATGGATTTAAAACATACTTATAGTAGAAATAGGGGAATTATAACAACAGACTAAAAACTCATATTTCAATAGTAAAATAACTTCACTGAATCATTCCTTGCAACAATACTTCTGTACTAAAAACTTAATAAGATTCTACAACAAAACACTGCATAACATAAGGATTTAACTAATTTTTTCGAACAAAAAACATAGTATGCATGCTACAACAAAATAAATTACTCTGTAATAAATTTGAACATTCTCATGAGTTTGCAAACTTAGATTCAAACAAAAACAAAGTATAAAATCCCTTGATAACACTCTAAAAAACTCTCTGTCTATTTTTCTCTCTGTATATCTGTGCATCCTAATATACATATACACACACACACACAATTAGTCGGTTAGTTTTCCCCTTCACTATATATAAGTCAAATTTGTCTTTTCCATAACATAAATGATTTATTGCACCTTTGAAATTCGATTAGTCAAAAAATCAAATGGTGTGGCGGTGATAACTCTTCGATATTTAAATGAATAAGGTGGTTAAGGTGGTGGTAATTACTTTCTGAGCAATGATATCTCTTCAAAGTTCGATGGGTTGAGATAAACCATCATTTGGGAGGTGGAATGATTAATTTTTGACATCCTCCCCCTTAATCATTTCACTTGAAAAAAAACTATGCAATATTACAGTTCACAAACCCCAATGTTCTTTCTGTGAATTTCAAATAATTCCTTTGCTAAGGATTTTGCATCACAAACCCCAATGTTCTTTCTGTGAATTTCAAATAATTCCTTTGCTAAGGATTTTGCAAACATGTTTGCAAACATGTTTGCAAACTGATCTTCAAATTTTCAAAACTTTACAGAAATTTCATCACTATTTATCAACTCTTGAATAAAAGGATATTTTGTATCAATATGCTTAGTTTTCTCGTGGAAAACATGATTACGTGATAGAGCAATGGATGATTTATTGTCACAAAAAATCTGAGTTGGTTCTTGTTGTTCATGCAACAACTCAGTCACAATCCTTCTCATCCATATAGTTTGACATGCAGTTGTTATTGCTGCAACATACTCTTCTTCAACATATAATAAAGTCACTATGGGTTGCTTTTTTGAAGCCCAAGCTACAACTCATGATCCAAAGATGAACACATATCCTGATGTGATCTTTCTGTCATCTACACCACCTGGAAAATCACTATCATTATATCTAATCAACTTAAAATCTGAATCTGATGTGTACATGACACCATAACTAGTTGTTCCAGCTACATATCTTAGTATCCTTTTACATCTTGCCAATGGGTGCTCTTCAGAGTCTCCATAAATATAGAAATTAAACTTACTGCAAACTTCATATCATGCCTTGTTGTTGTCAAATACATAAGACTTTCAACCCTTATTTTATACAGAGTCAGATCAACACATGACCCCTCATCATTCTTACTGATTTTTGTGTCAGTTGCAATTGATGTTACAACTGGTTTATAGTTCACCATCCTGAACCTTTTCAATATTCCTTTGCATACTTATTTTGACAAGTAAAAATACCATCTTTAGATTGATTTACTTCAATGCCTAGAAAATACTTCATCATTCCTAAATTAGTCATTTCAAACTCAGTTTTCATGGTTGTCTTAAACTCATCTACTGAAATATTTCCGGTGAAAATCAAATCATCAACATATAAGCATACAATCAAGAGTTTACCTTCCTGATTTACCTTTGTATACAAAGTTGGCTCACTTGGACTCTTTTTGAATCCTTCACTATTCAAGTATTCATCAATTATGTTGTACCATACTCTGGGTGCTTGTTTTAATCCATACAATGCTTTCTTTAACATGTAGACTTTACCTTCTTGTCCATCAATCTCATATCCTGGAGGTTGTTTCACATAAACATCTTCTTCCATAAAACCATTTTAAAATGCATATTTTACATCCATCTGGTACATGCACCATTTATTGTCAACAGTAATGGATAACACTATTCTTACTGTATCAAGCCTGGCAACAGGTGAAAAAAGTTTCATTATAATCAATAACAGGTTGTTGAGTGAACCCCTGAGCTACAAGCCTTGCCTTGTGCTTCTCAACTTCACCGTCAAGATTTAACTTAGTCTTGTAAATCCATTTAACACCAATACAATTTTTATCTTCAAGAAAATCTACAAGTTTCCAAGTATTATTCCTTTCTATATCATCAATTTCTTCATTCATGGCTTCTACCCAAACTTGTTTCTTAACAACATCATCAAAATTTATAGGATCATATGCAATTAATGAAAAATTTGAAGATTGATCTACTTCATCATTTTTCCCATAAAATTATCTTAAACTTCTAGTTTTCTAACCTCTAATTATGTTTCTTAATGAAGATAAAGTAGGATTTGATTCATTACTTACCTCTGATCTTGTTTGTTGTCCACCATGATCTGATGGCTCAACATGCTCATATGTCCTGGACGTTTTTAGCTTTGATGGACTGACTCATGGTGATTGTCTTACATGAGTTCTTGTTGTAGGTACACGTCACTGTGGATTCAACATTCCACCTTATATGGTCTGCTCATCTCCATCATTATCTTCATGATATATTTCAGATCCCCTGAAACAATTTTATCAATGATACCATCCCAAGCTTCTTCTTCCTTGAACTCAACACTTATGTTGATAACATAGTTCTTGGTGATGGGATTATAGAGTCTATATGCCTTATAATCCTCATTGTATCCAACAAATACACATTTCTCACTTCTATCATCTAACTTTCTCCTCGTTTCTTCAGGTACATGTGCATAAGCTACACACCAGAAAATCCTCAAATGGGATACGTTGGTATTCTTACCACTCCAAGCTTCCTAGGGAACTTGGTTGTTCACACTCTTAGTTAGACTCCTTCTCAGAATATATACTAAACAAACAATTGCATTGCCCCAATATTCGTTTGGAAGATACTTCTCCTTCAACATACTTCGAGCCATATTCATAATGGTTCAATTCTTTCTTGCAACTACTCCATTTTGTTGTGGAGTATAACGAGTAGTAAACTATATCTTGATTCTATGATACTGAAAAAACCCCATGAAATTAGTTAGCATATACTCACCTCCTCTATCTTATCTCAATACTTTAATATATTTTCCACTCTCATTTTCAACCATAATCTTAAACCTCTAAAATATATCAAAATCTTCAAACTTCTGCTTCAACAAATAAACCCAAGTTTTTCGATTGAAATCATCAATAAAAGTCATAAAATAGACATTACCAGTCAATGAAGATGTTTGCATCGTTCACATAAATCTGTGTGAACAAGTTCCAATGGAGCTTTAGACCTGTACAAAACTACATAAATAAATTTATCCCTGTGATGCTTTGCAAGTATGCAACTTTCACACCAACTTGCTAGTTGTTGAATACTCGACAACCCCTTCACCATTTTCTTCTTCTGCAACAAATCTAAACCTCCAAAATTTAAATGGCCATATCTCAAATTCCATAACCATGACTCATCCAAACCTTTACCTTTATTAGCATTCAAAGAGTCAGTGAGATCATTTCTCATAATAAGTGGAAACATTCTATTCTTTGTCATCTCTACTCCGACAATCAACTGCTTACTTGGATACTTATCATAAATTGTGCATACATTGTTCTTGAATATCACTCTGTACTTTTTCTCTATCAGCTATCCAACACTTAACAGATTGCATTTCATAGCAGGTACATAATAAACATCATCTATTTTCCCTCTTTCATCATTCTTAGTATAAACAAGAATCACACCTTTACCATTAACTGTGTAACACATCCACGGTGGGGCGTAAAAATTTCGTTCTCCTTACAGGAACAAATCCTCTCTCCAGGGTCTCTAATTTGGAAAATCAGGGGAAATGGCCCCCTTTTATTTGATGACTATCATATATGACCGTGGGTTACGGCCAAACACCAATCACGTGATTGCGAGCATGGACAAGGGTAGTTTGAGTCCAACTAATTTTTTCCCTGCAATTCACCATGACCCACCACATGTCCCTTTCTCAATACCATGGTTCTGATTGTGGCCCGCTCTCTAACTTGTAATGTCAGAGCACCTTCAATCCCTGCAATTCTACGTGACCTTTGATCCCACAATCTAGACAGTACTTCTGAGCTGATGGCTCAGATCTGCCCCCTTTTTAAATCAACGAACGTGATTTTCTTTGGTACTTCGGCGTTTAGAGTTTTCAACTCTCAAACCTTGTTTTCTCTGTAGTGGCTATCTCCAAGAGTGGAATATCTGTTGACACTTGTCCCTCATAAGTGGATGGCTCAGAGGAACTTTGGCTCTCCGGACTTCGAGAGTTCTAGTTCATTACCTTCTCTTTCTTCCGGAGTGGTAGATCATTTGCCACGTGTCCTTTCCAAATCAACAGCCCTAGTCCTTTTCGGGACTTCGACACTTTTCAACCAAGACCATATCAACGACCTTCAGATTCCTTCACAATCAATGGGTGATATTCTACTTCAAGAATTCGACATTCCTTATTCCCAGACGTTCACTCAACCTTTCCTCCTAAAGTACTCCATACCCGGATATTCTAGATCAAGCGCCATGCGTCCGTTGTAAATCAATGACTTAATTTCATTTCGAGACTTCAACATTTGGGTGATCCAAACATTCCAACAACCCATTCTCCCAGAGTACTTTCTTCCTTCCCAATCCACAGTTCTGACCCGTTTCGTGAATTCGGCTTCCAGTTATCTCAAATATTAGTTTTCCTCACACTCTATTTCTCCCATAACATTTTACCCGGAGTCCGCGATCTGATGACATGTGTCCTCTCGCATATCGATGAATTCTGGTTTCTTCGATTGTTCAGGATTCGGGAACTAGTTTCCCTCCTCACTTGGAAACCTCCAGAGTGATTTCCCCTGAAGTCTTTGATCGATTGACACGTATCTCCAGCCGGTCAACAAACAAGATCTACTTCGGGTCTTTACCAGGATTCCACAGAATTATGCCACCTGTCCTCTGGATCCGACGATTAACATTTACTTCAGATGATCTAAAGATTGACATTTACTTTGGGTCTTTACCCAGAGTCCATAGATTCATGCCACCTATCCTCTAGATCTGACGGTTGAGGTCTACTTCAGATCTTCAGATTTTGGGAGTCTCAAATCTCAATTGAAACTCTCGAAGCGATTATCTAAAGTTCACAATCTATCACCACGTGTCCATCAAGATCTGACGGTCCCAATTTCCTTTGGATTTCATAACTTTGGTAAGATCACTCCCCTTGTGAATGCAAAGCACTAAGGTATTTGCACCTTTCTTAGATCGAATGATTGTTGGTCCTCAATGATGCAATCCAACAACTACTAATGCTTTTCCTCTCAAGCTTATGATTTATCTGACTTAGAAAATTTTCTGAATATTCAAAGGCCTCGACTTTTGTTCCTCCTACAAGTCTGTCTCTTGGACCTCATCTTTACTTCTGAAAAGTGCTATCACTTCTGAGCTTGATCTCCTCGAATATTTCAATTTCCCACGTACTCCTTACGTTCCAGGGATCTCATCAAATTCAGGTCAAAGGTCAACGACGATCGATGGTTCACAGTAATTTCGGGGCCCCAACATGTGTTCTCTTTATCAGAGAGTTCAACCCCCACAATCTGGAAAGTACTCGCCTAACTTGGTCTAACCGGAATCATTGATATTCCAGTTCGATGAGATGAATGGAATTAGTGAATTATGGGCTGCAAACTAGCGCATCCACTACTTTCACCCTCATCCTCCGCAATGATTCCCCACCCTCGATCTTTGTTCATAGATCAATGGTTCACCATGATTGCGAGGTCCAACCTCCACAATCTGGGAAGTAGTCGCTCAACTCTAGTCTAATCATATTTGTTGATATCCCATTCCCGACGAGATCGACAATGTGGGTTGATTGTGGTTCGTGAACTAACATGTCCGCTAATTCCACCTTCACACTTTGTGATGATTCCCAACCATCGATTTAATTGAGCGGTTGGTGTTTGATTCATTAACCCCAGTGAGTGTTTGAGTCTATCTGACGATCGGGATGGCCTCTCCTCTCGTTAAATTGCTCACTCCCATCTCTATTGTCATATTCTTAATTTGTCGGTGGTTCGGGTAAGTTGACTATCGTACAATTTGACATCTCAGAGCTTCAAGATCCAAGGTTCTGAAACCTTCATGAGATAACTCTTGGGATATAATCTCCACTCTTAGTTGAGTTTTTTGTTAAGGACTTAGGAGCGAGTTCAAAGTCTCCTAGACTACTGATATGAAGGGAAATCCTACCTAACTCATAGAGATTTAAGCTCTGAGTCAGGGAAAGGTAAAATCGTAAGGTTACCAAATGGTAGCTATGCGAAGAGGTATTCTCCAACTTCGGAATGGTGTTGTAACTCCCTAGAGGAAGTGCCTTCAAGGATTGAAAGAGAGCATATAGAAAATCAAATAGAAGTGTATGTTCTCGATGGAATGAATGTATACTCATAACTTAATCATTTAATACAGAAAACCATTTATAGACATATAGATACACGCATGCATCCATTATTCCCAATTCAAAGCATAAGGCATGAAAACACTTATCAGAACCATGAGGTGTGATGTGACTATTGATAGGGGTGCTCGTTTCCACCCAACCATAGGCTTAGTCACTCCCAATGGATTTATCACTGGCCACCCCCAAGCTTATACCACGAATCTTTGAGATTCAATCTCTTTCTTCTAGCTCAACGGAAGTTAGGGACGAAGGTTACTCTCCTTCTCTCAATGCAAAAATATATAGGGATGAAGGTTACTCTCCTTCTCCTGATACAAGAATAGATAGGGACAAAGGTTACTCCCATTCTCTCGGCTCAGTCTCTATTTTATGTGATTAGAACTCACTTCCCTTGTTCTCAGTCCTTCCTCAGACCCGAGAGCTTAGGCTCTTGTCTCTGCACTCTTCACAGATCTCCCTCTGCACACCACAATTTCTTTCTTGCCTTCCTCAGCAAGATTGTGTGTGGCTTGAATTCTCAGTCTATGATCAGGTCTGGAGGCCTTACCACTGGGCGTTCTTCCCCATCCCCTAATCAATTCTTCAGGAGGTCTTCCCACCTACCATCCTAACTGTAATTCATTCCTGGGTTAGAGAGTTGTTCTGATCCTGAGAAATTAAATCCAGCAAAGTACTGGTTCGGTGGAGGTTAATGCAACCATTCCTAGTCCCCTCCACCACATTTTTATATCAGTCGTGGTCTCTTCTTAGCACATGCCCTTTCTATCATTCATGCAACACATATTCATTTTCTATTAAAATAACAGAACTTACATTCATTGACCCTTTATACAAAGGTCCATTAAATCAAACATTCACACCTTTGAGTTTTCCATAGTTCCTTGGCCAATATAGTTATAATTACAAACTGGGGCAAACAAGGTGTTACAATTCCCTCCCCTTTAAAGGATCATCGTCCTTGATGCTCTATATGTCAACATGATATGTATATACAGGAGTAAACAAAATCGGATATGCTTGTCTCATGGCATCCTCGATTTCCCACATAGCCTCATCTGGGCCAAAGTGTTTCCACTGCACCTTGACCTTTTCAATGGTTTGGTTCTTGAGTGGGGTTTCCTTCATCTCTAGTATGCATTGGGGTTCTGGCAGGAATTCTCCCTTCCGCTCCACTTGGATCACAGACCTATCAATTATATGATTATAATCATGTACGCATTTATTTAATAATGAAACATGGAAAACATTATGTCTCTTTACTATGGGAGGAAGTGCTAGCATATAGGCTACAAGTCCCACTCTATCCAAGACTTCAAAGGGTCCACAATACTGATGTGCTAGCTTGGCACAGGCTCCCATTCTCAAAGAAATTTTCCTGGGTCTAACTCTAAGATAGACATGGTCTCCTGTCTTAAACTCTTGGGGAGTTCTCTTCCTGTTGGTGTAGCTTTTTTGTCTATCCTGCACAATCTTCAAATTTTGCTTTATCTAAATCATTTGTTGTTCCATTCTTTCAGCATGTCGGGTCCGATTGTAATTATATCAACTGGATTACTCCAGTTGATTGGAATCTTTCATTGTCTACCATAGAGGGCTTCAAAAAGGCTCATCTTCAAGGATTCTTGATAACCGCTATTGTAGGCAAACTCTACCAATGGTAGGTAGTCTTCCCACTTATTGGGCTAATGCATTGCATGCATCCTTAACATGTCTTCTAATATTTGGTTTAATATTTTTGTCTATCCATCAGTTTGAGGGTGATAGGTTGTGTTGAGAAACAATTTAGTCTCCAAACCATCCATCAAGGATTTCAAAAAGATTGAAATAAATTTGGTGTCTTTGTCAGACACAATTTCCCTAGGCATGCCATGTAGTCTGAATATATCCTTCATGAATATGTTGGAAATATCTATCACCTTGAAAGTTGACTTGATAGGAGCGAAGTGAGCAGACTTACTCAGTTTTTCCACCACAACCATGATGGCATCATTTTGTTTGGTTGATTTTGGTAATCTGGTGATGAAATCCATGGAGATGGTTTCCCATTTCCATTCTGGGATCGGTAAGAGATATAACAATACTACTGGATGTTGGTTCTCTACCTTAACTTGCTTGCATTCTAAGCACTTAGCTAGATAGTCAGCTATGTCTTTCTTCAATCCATGCCAATAGAATTGTTTCCTAGTGGCCATGATCATTTTCTGATATCCTGGGTGACGAGTATATGGTCTCTTGTGTAGTTCATCCATTATGAACCTCTTCAAGTCATCACAGTTTGGAATATAAAATATGTTTATGTAGTTCAACAAGCCTTCATTGAGCACCTGGTAGCCTTCATATGTTAGCCCCATCAGCTCTTGCCTTAGGTATGAGGTTACGGTTTTGAAGATTGCATATGTTTCTTGTGTATTCCTGACTCTTTCCATGACATGCGTTTCATAGGTGCTCACCGCTTCGAGGTGAATTTATTTTATGCTTCTGCTAAGGGCATCAACCACCCTATTTTTCTTTCCTTTGATCTATTTGATTTCTGTTATCACTGAAATTTCATCCGCACAGGGTGACAAGAACTCCGCATCATCAGCACAGAAAAACAGTCATTCATGGCACAAGGATTAGTTCCACAACACAGCAAAAGGGCCAAAACTATACAAAATTGGCTAAAAAATTAAAACGCGCATCGCACCCATGGAAAACACACGCACGCGCGCAACATCTTCGTACATCGAGCGCATATGCGCGGCTGTGGGGTGAAAAACCCGCGCGCCTGCCAA
>CBVK0103155743.1:0-10592 GCA_900067695.1 Picea abies
TACAATATGTGGTCCTAACACCTTCCTTGGCCAGATTAATTTTGTGAGAAGATTTGTCCCCAGTTTCTCCAAAATGGTCAGGCCCCTCCAGAATCTGATTAAGAAGGACACCCAATATCACTGGGGACCCACTGAAAACCAAGCTTTTAATGATATAAAGAAGGCCATAATTGATGCTCCATCTCTCATGAGCCCTGATTTCTCTCAAGACTTTACACTGTATACTTTTGCCTCTGATCGTTCCTATGCCGCCATTCTAACTCAGAAAAATGCCGAGAATAACGAAGTACCCATCGCTTTTATGAGCTCTGCTTTTAAAGGCGCTGAACTCAATTACCCAGCAGTCAATCAGCAAGCCTACGCTGTCTTCAAGGAAGTTAAGCATTTCCGGTCTTATCTTCTGAAGTCAAGAACCAAGGTCATTGTTCCTTACCCTGCCGTTAGGAACTTGTTAGTGCAAAAAGAGTTAGGAGAGAAAAGAGCCAACTGGGTTACCTCCTTGCAGGAGTTTGACCTAGAGATCACCCCAGCGCAGATCGTGAGAGGCCAAGGGTTGTGTAAATTGGTAGTTGATTCAGAAACCGAACAAAAGGAAGATAGTGATGCGTCAGACCTAGAACAACGCGATCACAGTATAATTTGTTGCACACAAAACCTAGTGAGTCCTTGGTATGACGATATTAGACACTGTCTTCAACATGGATCAGCACCCCGTCACCTTAACCCTGCCAAAAGAAGAGCATTGAGACTCAAGTCTGCCTCCTTTCATCTAGTTAATGGTATTCTATTTCGTCAGAATTTTGATGGCATACTCATGCGTTGTCTTGAGAAGGACGAAGCAGAGAAAGTTTTACTCGAGTTGCATGCAGGTGAAGCTGGTGGTCACTTCGGTGGCGATACCACTGCTCATAAAGTCTTAAGAGCCGGTTATTATTGGCCAACACTCTTTAGAGACGCCCACGCCTTGTGCCGAAAATGTATTATTTGTCAGAAAGCATCAGGGCGATTGCAAAAACCGGCCTTCCCCTTGCAACCCGTCACAGTCGATTTTCCTTTCCAGCAATGGGGCCTTGATATCATTGGTCCTATTAACCCTCCATCCTCACAACAGCACAAATACATTGTGACAGCCACTGATTACTTTACTCGATGGTCTGAAGCCGCCGCGCTAAAAATTGTTAACACAAGTCAGGTGATTGCTTTTCTTAACTCGCATCTCATTACCCGTTTTGGCATCCCTGATTGTCTAGTCTTTGATAACGCTTCATACTTTTCTTCTCTTGAAATGAGTGAGTTCGCCTTAGAAAAAGGAATAAAACTGAAATACTCCGCTAGTTATTACCCCCAAGGCAACAGCCTAGCAGAGTCAACCAACAAGAACTTGATCAAGATTATCAAGAGAACCGTGGCTGAGAATCACAAGAATTGGCACAACGCACTGCTGAATGCATTGTGGGCAGATAGGGTAACACCCAAAGCTGCTATAGGTAATTCCCCTTTCTTCCTCGTTTATGGCAGAGAAGCCATTTTACCTCCTCATGTTCTTCTTCCTTCGCTCCAATTGTCACAAAAGTTTCAAGAAGAAGAATGTCCCCCTTTACAAAGTCGTATTAACGCTCTGATGAAGTTAGAAGAAGTAAGAACCCAAGCCAAGCATAAACTAAATCAACATCAACAACTAATTAAGAGCTGGTTCGATTCTAATTCTGCTTCTGATAGAAATTTTGAAGTAGGCGATCTCGTCTTGAAGTGGGACAAACCACACGAAGGGAAGGGAGAACACACTAAATTCCAAAATTTGTGGCTTGGGTCATTCCTGATTGCTGAAAAGTTGGGTCCTAGTTCTTTTCGTTTGCAGAGTCTTGAAGGACAGCTTGACACCTACCCGGTGAATGGCCAAGTCCTGAAAAGATACTTTGCCTGATTTCTATCCTTTTGTATACTATGTAAATATTTCTTTTTCTTTTTATTTTTGCCTTTGCTTTCGTTTTGATTTGATTGATCAGTTTGGTGTGTTTTTGTGTGTTTTGAAACATTTGCATGCTTACACACTGAGTCATTCAGACATAGACCATGGAGAAATCTCTTCACTGAAATAACTTCTAAAGATTGTACAAACATCAATGATATAAAATGATATTGGAAAATGTTGTTTGAAAGAAGTTCACTATCTCAGTCTCTAAGTGAAGTTTGTCATGGTTATCTTTATCTTCTTACGCTGTCCCTTTTCCGTAAAGGAATGACTCAAAAAGATGTCTCCCTGTCAAAGTAAGTTGTTTTAGAAATAAAACATTTCTGGAGCTGAATAAGGACAGTATTTAAAAAATTCTGATGAGGTCTAAAAAATATGACAAAATATCAAGATTTTTTTCAGCGTCACCCCGCTCAGCTATCTATGAAAGAAAAACAAAATAAAATATTAATAAGAGCTATGGGAAGTGTTTGTAAACCCGCCGAGATACTAAACAGGTCCGCTGGCAGCGGGGCAATGCAAGCATGGCACCAAGACAACTTCGTTGGGGTACTGAACAGGCCTGCTGGCAGCGAAGCAATGTCGGGTAAAAAAAAATCTGTAAAATTACAAGAAACCTCTTTTAAAAAAAGTCCTTTATTCTAATCCGGAGCTTCTTGACAGGATAAAGACGTCCGAGTGGGTTAAATGGCAACCCTGTCGAGGCTATGGACGCCTGCTGGCAGCAGTGGCCATGCCAACAGTATTGAAGACTTTAACATAAAAATCATGACTTTCCGAGCTTTAAGACTGTTATCGGTTTGCATCTTTTAAAACTTCGCTGGAAAGATAGTTGACAATGATGTAGTACGATTTTTGGTTGTTCTTTCAAGTTGAATTTTTCTTTGCTGTCCTGTTCTGAATCCATTGTTTATGACAGAGATAACTGCTTTGCCCAGCGTGTCGCCATTGTTGGCAGCCAATCATTTTTTTTTTAATTGATCTTATAAAACGCTGCCTACACCCCTTGTCTCACTAAAGACAAAGTATCATCGCATTGTGCTTCTAGACTTTTGTCTCATTTTTACGACAATTGCAATGTGTTCTCGATTTGATTTTCACAACTGTAAGTGTAAAAATACCTCTTTCATCGTGTGGACTGTATTCCTCTTTTATCAATTTCTCCAAAAGACACTTGACCATTGGTTTATCATATGACTGCTAAAGGTTTTCTCGAACTTATATCCTTGAGCATTATCTTACCTTGACTGCGCATATGGATTTGTTTGATTGCTAAGCCTTTGGGCATAAAATTTATTGGTTTTATTCTGATCTTATGAAAGTTGTAAGGGATCTGTTCCTATTGCTTTTATCCTTATTGCTATGGACTTTTCACTCAGTTATTATATGAGAGATTTTGGATCAAAATGTTCTCAAGACTTTGGAATATAAACACTCCAATGTGCAATGAATATATTAGTAAGTTTGTGAAGTCAATTCAAGAAATAACAATGGTTGAAGGCGCATGGATTAATCATATTGGACTTTACAAATTAATGATTGGTATATTATTTGGTAAGTTGATAATATGTTGAATGATTCATAGTTCCAAATCATGTATTAGCATTGATTAATTTTAAAACCTTGTGGTTGAACGATTGATTGACACGATGGATATGGTGTTCGGATTGAACTGTACACTTGGCATGAGTATAACACATGGTATTGATCCTGATCCGGTCGACTGACACGTTAATATGATTACCCACCTGTTAGCTGGCCGATACGCATGATATAAATGATTATGGTTTTAACAACACTGTACTCAGTCAATTAATACAGTGTGTGGCGGTGGTAATCCCACCACCTTCGCATGCATGCAGTTAATTCCGGTCTATTCGAGCTTTGAAGCCCTCAAACCTATCGTTTTTCAACTCAGTGCATTGTTTCATTCAGTTTGAACCCTACCATGTACAGAGGTTATGGCTCCTGTCGTAAGGGCCGAACCTAACGGGTGCCAAGCACTGTTGACATTTAGTGGTGCATGCAGCGACCTGGAACAACATGGGTGGCTCACTTTCATAAAGAAGTTTGATGGCTTTGATCTCATTGTGGCTCGGCAATTTGCGTTATCGTTTGATGGCTGCCGAGCCAAAGTGGGAGATGTCCAGCTCGAAATTACTGAAGAATTTCTCAGTCTGGCAACTGGCTTACCTGCCAAGGGACAAAAATGGTCGAAAAGTTGCAAGGTAGATGATGTCCCATGGACATTACTGTTCCAATCACGCACAGTGAACTCATGCGACAGAGGATTACCCGCAAAGATGTTGAAACCCCGTTGGTATGATCTCTTGATGATTATCAAACGTTTTGTTACTTGTGAAGGTAGGTATGGGTTTATTTTCCTATTCCACCTGCGTTTATTAATGGTTTTCATGGGTTTTGAACTAAGTATGCCTTACTATCTGCACCGAAGTCTGTTCAAAATGGCTAAACGATACAAGCATAGCCAGGCTGACACTAGCCTCTTCCATGTTGGGTTGATCAAAATGGTTTTAGTTTACGAGTTGGGGTTGCGTCGTGATTCTTGGCATGATTTCCTCAGCCGTAATGGTTTTGGGGAGTCAAACCCTCCACAGGTAGATAAGCCCATGGTGGCCGAGAGCAAACCTACCCTTGTGCCTTATGATGTTTTATTACCTAGACCTAAGCCCGAGTCACCTACAAGTTTGCCTAAGTCTGTGCCAAAACAAAACGAAGTTGCTAGAGCTACGACCCAAAAGACTAGAGCGAAGACTGGAGTTGATACTCGAGGCAAGAAAAATGCAAGATTGATCTCTCGCATGGCGAGGAACAAGTCTAAGCTTCCTGCCAAAACAGAGCCTATCGTGGTTAGCGAGGACTCTGATTCAGACATTGAACGATTTCTCTCTGAAGAATATCCTTACTCCGAGGGATTGTGTAGCAAACCGCCTCACGATTTCGTTAGGAACCTCCCTCCTTGTCTGCGGGATAACCCTGACTTTCCGGGTATTGAGCCATTCCATGAAACCCTCGGGGAATCATCAAAACCCCCTTCTATTCAGCCTATTGTTGTACCTTGTGATCAATGTGGGTTATGGATTGAAAGATACTATCTGGATGTACCTACATTGCAATCTAGGATCTACGAATTGGAAAACCAAGTGGCCACGCTCACTGGTAAGAATGCAAAGGTGCAACCTTCCGATAAAAAGAAAAGAACCACGGGCTCAGTCCTGTTCAAAAACATCGAGTCTACCACTGCAATTATCAATTCAAAATTGACATAAGACCCAGCAGCTGTGATGGTATTTTTCTCATTTATATTACTCTCTGTACATATTTTTCCTGCTCTGTTTCATAAAGCATGCTTCGCTGTATATAATGTTTGTTATAGTTTTGATTATCGTTTAAAATTCGATTGGATTTGGTTTTGGTTCGACAGATCATCGAATAGATGTGATTGTTTAAAATTAGCTCGATGTTCTGTTGATAATACAAGCTGTTAATATTTTACAAAAATAGTCTATTGATTGGTATCCCGAATTTTGAATACAGTCAATGATATAGTTCAAATTGGTTATGGTATGAATGGGTAATTGTTCCATTTTCATTCGACCAAATTTCATATTTCTCTGTTGATACATAACCGAATCGCAAATGATTTGATTCTCATTGATTGCAACTTATTCGAATTGGATTCTGGTTAAGGTTATGATGTTGTTTCTATTATTAACTCTGTGAAGATTGATATGGATTAATGCTCAGTTCATGAATCTCTAGATTTTATCTCTGTCCATTGACTGTGTATAGATTCTTGAGTTGATATGATTTCATTCGATTCCAATAAATGTTGTTTACGCATTGTGATTTTAATGAAAAGTTATCAATTCGTTACTATAACTAGTCGATAACAGTTATGACCATATCTATGAACTGTTGGAAATTCAGCATGTAAAGTCTATGACTAGATTTATGGATAGAGTTATGCCTGTTTTATCGTGACCATTTTGACTATTGATTAAACAATTTGGATCCTGTGCAAACCGATAATGATTGTTTTATCTCATACGATCTGGTTTACCATTGATTGCATTCATGAAACAGTCTTGTTAAGATTTGTTTTGATTTTATGACGATTGGGAAAACAGAGTATTCCCACTCTGTCCCGATTGTATTCTATTCGACTTGGTTTGATTGGAAGGGTTTATTTTTTTTAAATCATTTGTAATTTGTAATGATTGGATTCGATTTGATTTTGATTATATATCTGGTCTTATTTACTATTCTAGACCAGCTACAGAATCAGGAGATTCTGTAGCTAAGTCTATAGAGTCATTTTTTCTATTGTTTTTTTTTAATAAAATACTCCTCTAACTTGATCTTTATGTCTATTACAGGCAAATCCGAATTAGTAGTGGATGTGAGGAGCAGTTGGAAGATATCTTGAAGATTTCACTTACATTTTTAGTTACTTAGTTTAAGAGATTTTTGGGATTATTCCCAGATTGTGTAAACTGTTTGCTATTACTCACAAGGATGTTTTACCTTGTGAGAAACTTATATAAACCTATGGTTTTGTAATATGGAACATCATCATCAGTTTTGGAAGAACAAGGATATGTAATTCTGATTCAAACTGGAACAGAATTGATGCGTTGTTATAGCTTTTGCTTTTCAATATATCGACATTTTGTTCCAAGTTTTGTATATCATTCTGTCTATGGTTTAGTATTACTTTGTTATCTAAATCAGATACAAGTGATATAATTTCTTACTGTTATACATATCTTGTTGCTTCCAAGGAGATAAAGAACATAACAGTTGTTGATTCATTTTATGAATGATAGCTTTGTCTTCTTCATAGGCTGAATTGTTATATAAGTTTTCTGCATTATAGGTTTCCCTTTTGTAGGAGATTTATCATTATAAAACTGTTATGATTTTCTTTTATGTTTTGTTTGTCCTGTAACATACTTCAAGAAGCAGCATAGCTGATCGTTTTCGAGAAGCTTAAGGACTAAATTGTGTGAATTTCTTCCTCCAACCAGCTTAAGAAGTCATCTTGCACAGGACAGACTTGGAGCGTTTCCAGGTCAATTAGTTAGGTGTTTATTGCTTTGATTAACTAGCATAATATAAATGATATTTTAGTTAGATTTATATTACATAGTTTAATTTCAGAAATATATATTAGATTGTTTAATTTCAGTTAGCTTTATTTCTTTTTCATAAATACAAAAATCAAAAAAGAGACCCTTGGCTGTCTCAGGGCAGCGAACACATTAGTTTCACAGGTTTTAATCAAATCTGTAATTTGTCCATATTGTACATTTGTGAATAGAGAATGATCATAGCTGATAATTAAGTAGTTGATTTGAGTTATTATAATCATAGTTAGTATATTGTATATATAAGTAGTTAGTGATTTCTAGTTAGATTAGTGTAGTTAGTTTATGTTGCTTTATTAGTTTCTAGTTTCCATTATTAGTTTAGTTCTTTGTCTTTGTTTTATTAGTTTCTAGTTTCCCTTTAGATTTCTTAGCTCAAATCATTTCTCTTTGGTTTCCATACGAGACCTTAGGGCAGCCAACGGAGCCGTTAAACTCGTCAGGGTGCTCCATTCCAAACGGCTTGGGTTATTAGACAACCTCGGACCAGTTCCACTCTCTTAATTGATGGACGGTCGTTTTCGCCCGTCAACACTTCCATAATAGGATCCATTGTATGGTGTTGTCCTGGGTTTGGTAATAATAAAGTGTGGTTTCTTCTATGTTTCTTTGTGTATCTATTGTGATATTTTGTATTCAGATATTTGGATCTTATCAAGTAGTATCAGAGCACTTTCCTTGGTAGACATTGTGGGCAAATATTTTTTATTTTTGTAGATTTTTTTTTCAGAGAAGAAAAAAGACAATCGCAAAATTTCAGAAATTTTTGGTATACTTTTGTGCAAAAATTGAAGAAAAAGGTTGTAGATCTGATTTCCTCTCAGAAAAACACTAAGTTGACAAAAAAAATCATCTGAAACGGAGTCTGGGAAGTCAAGATATTGAAGTCTTAAAATCTGCAATTTTTCAGGGTTTTTTTCGTGGATGGCGACGTGATTTTTTTATTTATTTGTGTAGTATCTGGAGGCCGAATTTGTCCAAAAAAAATTACAGATATGAGTTCCTCCCACAATTTCACCCAATTTCAAAAAAAAAATCAACTGAAACAGAGTTTGGGAAGTGAAGTTATGAGAATTTTAAATTCAGTGGTTTTTCAGGGTTTTTCCGGAAAACGTCGCGATTTTCTGCAGTAATTTATTGTTCTATTTTTTAGGTTTTTTCGTGATGGTGGTGAGACTACAAATTTTATAAGGTGCTAAGATGGTTATTTCTTCTCAAACCCTTAAAGAAATTCTACATATTACTGAAGCATTCAAAATCCAATGGTGTGGCACATTGCATGACAGATTCCATGACCTTGCAGATGGCCTTAATGATAGTTTTCGTAGTATTCAAGATTCATTGGATAGCATGCATAAGAGATTTTTTATGGTGGACATCATGAATGAATATCATCAAGAAGTGTATTATTGGTATGCTTTGGAGGATGATTATGATGACTGGTATATGGATAGTTGTCATTTATGGGATGACAACCATTTCCATATTCTATTTGATGACTCTCATTCACCTCATATAGAGCACATTATGGAAGAGAAGTATTGTATTTAGAGCGGTATATCATTAGGAGGAATCCCCCTCGAAGAAACAAGTGAATAGGAGAGGATCCATTCCATAATAGGATCCATTGTATGGTGTTGCCCTACCTCAAGGGTTTGATATAATAAAGTGTGGTTTTCTATATGGTTTCATATATCTTGTGTGGTGATTGTATTCAGATATCTTTGGATCTATTGTGGTACTATGTATTCAATCTTTAGATTCTTAAAAATGTGGGGGGACCTAGAGAGCCCATAGTGATAATAGTGGAGGTCATTAAATGTAAGGTGGACTAGGTCCACTATATTATTAAATAAGGCTTACTATGGTAGTTAGATATAATAAATGGGTAATTAGATATAATAAATGTAAGAGGACTTCTTAAAAGGTTCTACTTCTAGAAGATTCCTCCTATAGAATGTTCTTAGGTGATGGTAGCACTATATAAAGGGGTTCAAGCAATGTAATGGGATATGAAGAGAAGTATTGTATTTGGAGTGGTAGCTCAATAGGAGGATGCCCCCTCGAAGAGGCAAGTGAACAAGAGAGGATCTCTTCCATAATAGGATCCATCGTATGGTGTTGTCCTACCTCAAGAGCTTGATAGTAATAAATGAGATTTTGCATATTGTTTTTGTATATTGTTGTGGTTCTTTTGTATTCATTTATTTGGTTCTTAACAAGTGGTATCAGAGCACTTTCCTTGGCAGACATTGTGAGCAAATATGTTTTATTTTTGCAGATTTTTTTTTCGGAGAAAAAAAAAGAGGATCGTAACATTCTAGAAATTTTTGGTATATTTCTGTGAAAAAATTGTAGAAAGAAGTCATAGATATGAGTTCCTCTCAGAAAAACACCCAAGTTGAAAAAAAAATTCATCTGAAACAGAGTCCGAGAAGTCAATATATTGAAGTTTTAAAATCTGTAATTTTTCAGGGTTTTTTCTACGGACGGCGACGCGATTTGTTTTTATTTTTATAGCATATGGAGGCCGAATTTGCCTAAACAAATTAAAAATATAAGTTCCACTCACAATTTCACTCAATTTAAAAAAATAAAATCAGCCAAAATGGAGTCCAGGAAGTGAAGTTATGAGCATTTTAAATTCAGCAGTTTTTTAGGGTTTTTCCGGAAAAAAGAGTGATTTTTTGTCGTAACTTATTATTCTATTTTTTGGGTTTTTTCATGACAGCTACGGAACTACAGAGTTCATAAAATTTCATAGGGTTCTTAGATGGATATTTATTCTCAAACCCTCAAAAAAATTCTACAGATTACTGAAGCATTCAGAGCCCAATTTATTGACACATTGAATGACAGATTAGATGACTTTGTAGATGGACTCAATGATAGTTTTCATAGTATTCAAGATTCATTGGATAGCATGGAGGAGATATTTCTTATGGCAGACATCATGGATGCATATACTCAATAAATATATTCTTGGTATGATTTTTGAGGCCAATTGTAATGATTGGTGTATGGATAGTCGTCATTTCTGGGATGACAACCACTTCCATATTTTATTTGATGACTCTACTTCACCTTATGTAGAGTACATCAATGTGACACATCAGGATCTAGTTATGATTACCAGCATCCAGCCTGCATATTCTATAATTATATTGTTCCTTCCAGATTCAGCTTTGACCCTTTCCGACTATGTGGATGGATATTCTTATTTGGATCCACATGATAGGTGTCAGTATTGGGAGCATCATTTTCAGTTGGTTATTGGGTGCTGATATCTTCTGTGTGGAGTTCACATGAGCACTTCGAAATGGGACCCTGGTTTACAATGGTGGTTGGACTACTTCAGCATGGTGGCTTCCATTTCTCAATGGAACCCCGGTTCTCTAGTTTACTTCAGCACTATGGTCCACACTTATTCATGGGACCCTGGTATATGG